>CAUYSK010089909.1:0-43332 GCA_963575035.1 Avahi laniger | reverse complement strand
AAAATATTGATGAAATAAATTGATAAAGGCACAAATAAATGGAAATATATCTCATATTCATGAATTAAAAAATTAATAGTTTTAAATGTTCAAAGATGTCGGGCAGGGGGGAGGGGGAGAAAGGAGGAGGGGACAGATATTCCCATACACAAAGAGTGCAATGTACACCATCCAAGGGATGAACATGCTTGAAACTCGGACTTGGTGGGGAGAGGGGAGGCAAGGGCAACATATATAACCTAAACATCTGTACCCCCATAATATGCTGAAATTTAAAAAAAAAAAAGAATAAGTAGATAGAAAATCAGTGAGGATGAAAAAAAAAAAATCTTGAACAATATCATCAACCAACCTGATCTAAGTGACATTTGTAGGACACTCACACGATGGCAGAATACACGTTCTTTTCAAGTGCACATAAAACATTTACCAAGATAGATCATATTTAGGGCCAAACCAAGAATCAATAAATTTAAAAAGACTAAAGCCATATATGTGACTGACCACAATGGAAATAAACTAGAAATTAATAATAAAAGAGATATGAAAATCCTCTAATACATGAAAACTAAATAACACATTTATGAATAATTCATGATTCAAAGAAATCAAATGGAACTAAATGAAAATGAAAACACACATGTCAAAACATGTGGGATCCAGTTAAAGCTGTAGTACATAAAGAGAGAAATGTATACCACTAATCGCCTATATTAGAAAAGAAACTCAATTCAGTGACCTCAGCTTCTATAGTAACCTTAAGAAACTAAAAAGAGTAAATAAAATCCAGAGTAAGCAGATGAAAGGGATTAATAAAGATGAGAACAGAAATCAATAAAATAGAAATCACACAGACATATACATGTAAGTAAATAAAATAGTAAGAGAAACCAATTAAACCAAAAGCCAGATCTTGAGAAAACTGATAAATCTCTGTTCAGATTGATCAAAAAAAAAAAGAAGGAACGAGAGATAAACAATTTTATGCCAATGAATTCCACAATTCAGATAACATCAATAAACTCCTTGAAAGAGATAAACTCCCAAAACACCCTTGAGAAAAACAGAAAGTCAAAATATCCCAGTATCTATTAGAGACTGAATCTGTAGTTTAAAACCTTTCCACAAAGAAAACTACAGGTTCAGATGGCTTCACTAATGAATTCTAGCACACTACAAAATAAAACAAATTCTACACAATTCTACACACTCTTCCCAAATATTGAAGAGAGAATCTTTCCCAACATGTTTTATAAAGTCAGCATTATCATGATTTCAAAACCAGACTAAAGGCATAACAAGCAAAGAAAATTACAGACCAATATCCCTCATGAACATATATCCAATAGTTTTAGCAAATCAGATCAAATAGTACATTAAAAAGATAATATACTGTGATCAAGTGGGGTTTATGCCAGAAATGCAAGATTGGTTTAACATTTAAAAATCAACCAATGGGGGGGAAATACCAATATAACATCAAATTAGCAGACTAAAAAAGAAAAACCTCATCATCCCAATACATGCAGAAAAAGCATTTGACAAAATATATCATTCGATCCTTATAAAACTCTCAGCAAGCTAGGAAAAGAAAGGAACTCCTCCAACTTGATAAAAGGCATCTACAAAAAACCTAGAGTTAACATCATACATAATGGTGAAAAACTAAATGTTTTCCCTGCTAAGATCAGGAACAAGGCAAGAATGCCAGCTCTCACCGCTTCTATTTGACACTGCACTAGAGTTTCTAGCCACCACAATAAAGCAAAGAAAATAAATGGTTATTTCCATCTAAATTAGAAAGGAAAAAATAAAATTATCTTTATTCACAGATGACATGATCGCATACATAAAAGAATCTAACAGAATCAACAAAAAGCTACTAAATTAATAAGTAAGTTTAGCAAGGTTGCAGGATACATGCATGATCAGTACAAAGAAATCAAGGTCAGGCATGGTGGCTCATGCATAATCCGAGCACTTTGGGAGACCAAGGTGGATCACTTGAGCCCAGAAGTTCAAGGTCAGCCTGGGCAAGATACTGTCTCTTAAAAAAAATTAAAAATTAACCAGGCATAGTGGTGCATGCCTATAGTTCCAGCAACTCAAGAGACTGAGGTGGGGGGAATCGCCTGAGCTCAGGAGTTGGGAAGTTGCAGTGAGCTATGATTGCACCACTGCCCTTCAGCCTGGGTGACAGAGTAAGACCCTGTCAAGAAACAAAAGAAAGGAAGAAAGTTAAGAAAGGGAAGGAAGGGGAGAGGGGGAGAGAGAGAGAGAGAAAGAGAGAGAGAAAGGGAAGAAAGGAAGGAGGAAGGGAAGAAAAGAGGCAGGGAGGGGAATTCAATTGTATTTCTATACAGTGGCAACAAGCAATCAGAAATTGAGACATTTAAAGCAATGACATTTACAATAGCATCAAAAAATGTGAAATACTTAGAAGTAAATCTGTAAGAGATGTACAAGACCTGTACACCAAAAAGTATAAAAACCTAACTAGACTGGGAGGCCGAGGCGGGCGGATTGTTTGAGCTCAGGAGTTCGAGACCAGTCTGAGCAAAAGCGAGACGCCGTCTCTACCAAAAATAGAAAGAAATTAATTGGACAGCTAAAAATATACAGAAAAAATTAGCCGGGCATGGTGGCACATGTCTGTAGTCCCAGCTACTCGGGAGGCTGAGGCAGGAGGATCACTTGAGCCCAGGAGTTTGAGGTTGCTGTGAGCTACGCTGACGCCACAGCACTCTAGCCCGGGCAACAGTGTGAGACTCTGTCGCAAAAAAAAAAAAAAAAAAAAAAAAAAACCTAACTAGAGAAATCAGATTTAAATAAATAAAGACATATACCATGTTCATAGATTACAAGTGTCAATATTGTCAGTTCTCCCCTAATTGACCTATAGATTCAATACAATCCCAATCAAAATCCCAGTAGGTTTGTTTTGGTTTGTTGTTGTTGTTGCTGCTTTTGGGGAAATTAACAAGTTAATTCTAAAACTCATACGAAAATGCGAAGAACCTAGAATGGTCAAATAACTTTGTAAAAGAAGAACAAGGTTGGAGATCTCTTTTTTTTTTTAAATCTAGTGCAATTTTATTACTGCTAGTACGTTTTTTTCATTTTGGGATATACATTTTCAATTCTCAACTGTAACAGACTAAAGGTAATTAGGCTCAATACACACTGCCATACTGTTTATAAATTTCAAAACGAGAGTATAATAGTTCCACGAAAGACAGGGTTCCAGTTTTGACCAAACTCCACTTTATGGCCATTAACCAGTATTTATTCTTATCTGTCAGGCGCTATTCTAAGCCCTTTACAAATACTTAATCTTCACAATCCTATGGGCTATTATCTCCATTTTACAAAATAAAGACTTGATCCAAGTAACCTGTCCAAGGTTGCAGAGCTACTGGTACAATGAGGATGCAACTGTTTTGCCCCATTGTCTTAACTGCTAGACTGCACTGCAATCCTCTCAAATTGGATGCACACCAGCCCCAGCACACAGCAGGATGTGTGAATATCTCCTACTTACTCAATCTGACCTCATCCCTGGCTCTTCCCACTTGGTCTTTAATTCCTCCCTCCATTGTCAGATCTTTAAGGTAAACCTTTCCACCCTTACCTTGTGTTCTAATCCTGTTTCCTTTGCACTGGTTCCTGCCTTCAAAATGCCCTATTGGCCCCATTTCTAAAACATGAAAAGCCCGCACTGTGGTTCCTGTTCTTTTCTCTAACCTTTTATGTCACAGTTCCCAGATCAAGGCAGGCCAATCTCTCCTAACAGGTGTTTCAATCTGGCTCAGCTCCACGATTCCAAAACACCTCTGCTGCTACATCGCCTCATTCTCACAGCTCCTTTTTCTAACTGCATGCAACAGTCTATATGACAAAGCCACACTTGATTTCATACAATCCCATGGCTTTCTTGCTGTGCCCCTTTTGGCCTTAAACATACCCTCTTCCAACATCAGATTAAACCCTGTTTCCATGCCTCCATTAATTTTCACACTCAGGCTGAGTACACATATGTAGTTAACAATACAATTTTACAAAGAATGCTAAGAGCACTTTTCTTCATAGTTTACAGAAAGGCTTGAAAAAAATGGATTTTCGATTAATATTCATACCATAGTACATCCAAATCTAACTCCTAAACAGATGCATTATAATTTGTTTAGAATTTAAAGGCTTAATGGCAATAATCAGAGGAGGAAAAAGAACATGTTAAGTTTATTTTACATAACTGACCAAAAAATAAATTCAAGAAACAGTAAATAGAATTTAATAAGGTCTCATGCACCCTGAAGGAGGTGGTGCCCGATTTGGAGGGGTAATTGCTATGTCTAAATAATCTCCTATTTGGAACTTCTGCGACTGCAAGGTCATGGAATCATCAGTCCCCTTTCTGCCAGACATGGTGCTACCAATCTCCTTAACTCGATAGCCAGGTCTTTTAAGATCTGTAAAAACGATTGCAAAACTGAAATGTGTGCCCTTCTTTCTAGCTTCTGGGTAGACTTCTTTTATTACACTCGTCAGTTCTTTCAAGGTTGCATCCATCCAAGTGTAGATCTGCAGCTCGCTGGATGGTACATTCCCGGTTCCCGCGGGAGAACTCGTCCATTCGATGATGGGAACTGTTATTAGTGGTGAAGACCCAGAGCAGCAACGGGCAGGTCTTCTCGCGATGGGCTTCTCCGGCTCCTTCTTAATTTAATTTCCTCCTGGGTGACGTGCAATTCTACCACCATCTTCCTCCTATGGCCCACGAGACCAAGGTTGGAGATCTTAAACTACCTGACTTTCCAGACTTACATCGCTACACCAATCAAATAGTATGATACTGACATCAAGACAGACAAAGAGATCAATGGAACAGGATAAAGATCAAGAAATAGGCCCATACATTATATAATCAATTGATTTTTGATGAAAGTACAAAGCAATTTAGTGAAAAAAAAAGTCCTTTCAATAAAGACTATTGGAAAAACTGGATATCCACATGCAAAAAATACGAACCTAAATCAATACCTCATATCATATATAAAAATTAACCCAAAATATATCATAGGCCTAAATATAAAACCTAAAATTATAACAATACTAAAAGAAAACAGAAGAAAACCTTTGTAATCTTGGTGAGGCAAAGATTTTTCGGCTACAACATCAAAAGCACAAACCATAAAAGAAAAACTTGATAAACTGAACTTCAAAATTTGCATTCTTCAAAAGACACTTAAGAAAATGAAAGACAAGACACAGTCTTGGAGAAAGTATCTGCAAGTCACACATCTAACAGAGAACTTGAATCCAGAATATACAAAGAACTCTCAAAACTCAACAATAAGAAAAACCACCCCACTAAAACAAAGGCAAAAAATCTGAACAAGCATTTCCCCAAAGAAGTTATCTGGATGGCAAACAGGTACTTGAAAATAGATATATGCTCAACATCATTAATCATTAGAAAAATTAAAACCACAATATGATTCTATTACATACCTACTAGAATGGCTAAAATTTAAAAGGCTGACCATAAACAGTACTGGCAAATATACAGAACAACTGGAACTCTCATACACTGTTGGTGGGAACATAAAATGGTACACCGTTATACAATACTTTGGCAGATAATTAAAAATTTAAATATACCTACCACACAGCCCTCCCATCCCACTCCAAGGTACTTATTTAAGAGAAAGAAAATTACATGTCCATATAAAGAACAGTACCTACATGTCCACAGCATCTCTATTTTTAATAATGAAGAAATGGAAGGCCAGGCGCGGTGGCTCACGCCTGTAATCCTAGCTCTCTAGGAGGCCGAGGCGAACGGATTGTTTGAGCTCAGGAGTTCGAAACCAGCCTGAGCAAGAGCGAGATCCCGTCTCTACTAAAATTAGAAAGAAATTAATTGGACAACGAAAAATATAGAAAAAATTAGCCGGGCATGGTGGCGCATGCCTGTAGTCCCAGCTACTCGGGAGGCTGAGGCAGGAGGATCGCTTGAGCCCAGGAGTTTGAGGTTGCTGTGAGCTAGGCTGACGCAACGGTACTCACTCTAGCCCGGGCAAAAGAGTGAGACTCTGTCTCAAAAAAAAAAAAAAATCATTTCATAAAGATATCGTTAGTATTCGAATCGTAATACCTTTTGAAATATAGTTCATAGTTAAATTTACACACAACTTTCCAAGAAAGTATTTGTTACATGGAATGTGGTACATATACATATTAGAGTTTTTCCCATAATCATATTACTTAAATTAAATCATGATTTATATTTAGCTTTTAGGGCACAGAAGCTCATTTAAACTATTTTTAAATTATAATTATTTTGTGGCATAGATAAAATATTAATTAGTGGGATAACCCTATACAGTGTAAATTATGATCTTTACTATATTAGAATGGTTATATATTTTAGGGAAGGCCTAATTTAAAAGTATTTTAAAATAAATACCCTGATTAATTAGAGATAAAATGTTCACGTATATACAAGTAATTAATGTTTTCTAATTTTTTTTTTTGGTAGATCAGAGGATGTTAAAGATGTGATACTAATTGTAAACCATTCTCTTATACATATTAATGACTCCTAATAAGAAGATAAACTGTAATTCTTTAGATTATATGCTATTTTAATAAATTATAATGGTACTCTCTACATTATATAATGATTATATATAAACAATAATTAATTTATAAAACTTGTTAAAGTTCAGACACATTTCCTCCAAGTAATTTTAAACCAAATTATAAGTTTTGAGCCTTCCAAAACTTTATCTATTTATTAATGTTTGTTTAAATTTTAGCTACTTACATGTTGTCTTAGGCCATTTGTGTTGCTATAAAGAAATACCTGAGGCTGGGTAATTTATAAAGAAAAGAGATTTATTTGGTTCACAGTTCTGCAGCCTGTAGAAGCATGGTGCCAGCATCTGCTGCTGGTGAGAGTCTCAGGAAGCTTCCACTCACTGTAGAAGGTGAAGGGGTACAGGTATCACATTGCAAGAGAGGAAGGTAGCAAGGTGGGTGAGGTGCCAGGGTCTTTTTAACAATCAGTCTCGTGGTAACTAATAGGGCAAGAACTGACAAATTACGACGAGGATAGCACCAAGCCATTCATGAGGGATCCACTCTCGTGACCCACACGCCTCACATTAGGCTCCACCTCCAAAATTGGGGATTAAATTTCAACATGAAATTTGGAGGGAACAAATATGTAAACTATATCACATGTGGACAAGGAGACATAGCTAAGTAAAATACACCTCTAGAAAATATAGGATTTGATATCAACCTAAGTCATATGTAAACCTAATTACATTTTATAATAATAGGTTATTACTGAAAAGTTGGAAGAGATTTTGTTAAAGTACATTTGCTTTGCCAAGAAAAAAAAGCTACTTGTTTTGCTTAATATGTATCTATACTTAGCTTTGTTTTTTTTTCCTTTTCTGAAGCTGCAAGAAAGTGTGTTTAAAAATATTGTTTATTTTTTGGTTTAAAAATTTTTGGAAACATTTCTGATAGGGCATGTTGCCAATTTGAAAATGGTATTACTCAAATAAGGATACTTTTTTAAAACATGTCAGATTTTCCAGGGGTTGAATTTCAGGTCAACAAAACAAAACAAACAAAAAACAAAGGAACAAAAAAATAAATAATAAATATAAATAAATAGTAAATATTTCTAAGGTCTTCCTTAGTTCTACAAGAGATATAAAGTTGTCAGTCCAGCATTCCATTTTAGAGAAATCACCTCTTGCCCTTTCTAGAGACAGCCTGTGCAGTCAGCAGGACGATGGTGTGTTTACTGTTACCGGGACCACTCCCACCCAGGCTCACAGGGAAGGGCTGTGATCTAGGCCTGGCCCAAGCAGGTAATGCCCTTTCTCATCCCCCAGCCAGACTGTGACTGGTTCATTAATTGAGCTAGATGATCCCACGGGGGCTTTTGAAGTGCCACCATGATCTCTGGTATCAACCTAAAGCTGCTTGTGCTCAAGTCTCCCCCAAGTGGAGAGAGCCGGAAGGGAAAAGAATAGAATCAACAGCTAGGGATCAAGTCTTGTTGGCCCTCTTTGAGGACCTGGATTCAACTGAGGCCAAAAGTAGTGCAAATTCTGGACCATCTCCTAACAGGAACCCAAATCACACCAAAAGGAAACCACGATAGAACAAATAAACAAACCATTCTTACTTGAGTTGGTTGGAGTTGGTCTTCTGTCACTTGAAATGAAGAGTCCTGCTTTATATAAGCACATTCTTCTGTCTGAACACCAGACCTTGGGAAATTGCAAGTAAGCTCAATGTGTTTAAAAATATTTATTAAATTTCACATGTGCTCCAGGCACTATCTCAGGCACATGGAATTAAAAAGAAAAAAAAAGAAAGAAATCTCTGTCCTTTAGAAAACTGCATTTTAGCTAGGATAGATAGTCAATAAAACATAATCACAACATATGAGTAAGTTCTAATGCATTTTAGATGATAAATGCCAGGGAAAAATTTTTGCACATTATAAAGAGTCAAGGAGCCAAGGGAGGCAGAGTGGGAATGAGTTCTGATAACAATCTGAAACAGGACCCTGAGAGTGGGCTTCATTGAGAGGTTGATTAAATAAAGCCCTGAAGTAGGTGAGGGAAGTTAGCTAGGATGATACCTTGTGGTAGAGGATTCCAGACAGAAAAATAAGCCAATGTTAACACACTGTAGAGTCATTCCTACTGCATCCAAGGAGCAGTGGGGAGGCAAGATTTTTGTAGAGAGCAACAGAGAGACAGGACCAGTAGCTTATGGGGAAATTGGAATTAAGAAAATACTTTTGGGGCCAAACCAGAGAAGAAGGAAAAACTGACAACATAGGAGAGCGAGGGCAGAGTTGCTCACCAGAAAGAGTGATGGGGTCTATTCGATCTAGGCCGTGCACCGGAGATGTACAGGTCAGGAATGCAGACAGAGTGTATGGGCGCGGATGTGTGTAAGTGGGAGATACAGGTCATCAGCAGAGAGAGGATGGAAGGAGGAAGTGTTGGAGGTTTGAGGACATAGCAGAAGGTATAAAACAGCCTCTAGGAGATTGGGAGGATGAATGAAATAAGGAACTGCAGAATAACTGCTGGGCTCTGCAAAGGCCTGCTTACAGCGTGTTATTTATTGAGAATGAGAAGAGTTGATGTAGCTGTTAAATTCAGTTGAGTAGGTGCAGGCATGGAGAAGCCAGAAAGTTGAATTTAACCAAAGTTGTGGTTTCACTAAGGAAATGTGACAAATTGAGAGACAGGAAAGCAAGTTGGGAGTACAGGTTGAGCATCCCTAATGCAAAAATCTGAAATCTAAAATTCTCCAAAATCCAAAACTTTTTGAGCATCCACAGGACACCACATGTGGAAAATTCCACACCTGACCTCATGTGCTGGGTGGCACTCAAAACTTTGTTTCATGCATAAAATTATTAAAAATATTGTACAAAATTTCTTTCAGGCTATGTGTATAAGGTATACATGAAATATAAAGAAATTGTTGTGTTTAGACTTGGGTCCCAAGTCTACAGGATATTTCATTCTGTATCTGCAAATATTCCAAAATCTGAAAAATATCTGAAATTTGAAACACTTCTGGTCCCAAGCATTTTGGATAAGGGGTACTTAACCTGTATATGCAAAGGATGATCTTGAGCTGAGTCAAGAGATTACTGGGGACCTGAAGAAATTGGAGTAACTGGTAAGGTTAGAGGGTGGAAGTGCTGATGATGCATAAGAAAGAGTATGTGGGAAGTTAGGCAGTGGAGGCCAGAGAGTGGGATGCAACTGAGATTGTAAAATGGTTGCAGGTATTTATAAGGACATGGTCTTGAGTGTCACCATAAGAGTGTGAACCGATGTTTGAGGAGAAAGGAAGGATGTGATTACTGGAAGACAGGAGTTCAGGAAAACAGGAAGCATATATCAAAATTGCCCCTTCCTCTGGCTGGAACGTGGACATATTGCTGGGTCTGAAAGATCCACATTGGTTGGACTTTGGGGAGACCTTGGTAGTGGCATCCATTTGAAGCAAAGCAACTGGACAGAAGGAGCCAAAGTCCCTGAGGACTTTGAGGGGCAGAATGGCTTTACCAGCCCTGGACTTCACCTGTGTTTCAGCTGCTGTTTATCGACATCTGTCCTCACAGCTGAGCCTTATTCCAATGGATGTCCTACAAACCAGTTTCTTTCTCAGACACCAGTTTCTCCCTCACCTCACTTTATCTTCCTCATTAGCTTAAAAGCCAGAATTAGCTTTTAAAAATCTCTTTCATCCTTTAAGACCCAGAGTAAGAAATCAAGCACTCCGTAAAGCCTGACTTGGGTCCCTCAGGCAGAATTAACCACGTTTCCCTTCACTCGTTTGTGTGTCTCTAAATTCTGAATTTGAAATCCTAAATTCTGAATTTCTCATGTGTAATCTTTGTACATGTCTCACTGTGGTGTTTAGCAGATAGTAAGCTCTCAAATGCCGCCTGAACAAATAACTGATTTGACACCAGCTAAGCAGAATGAACTCACCATAAACCTCTGAATAAGATAAAGGGCAGCTTGGAGAAAGACTTCTACAGCTCTCACCAGTGTTAGCAGATCAAAAGGGAAACGGACTCTGACTTCAGAGACGTGTATCAGAGAGATCGCAGGGAGAGGACTACTTCAAAAGAACGCAATGCATTGAGGTTTGCTTCTGAAGCGTGACAACTCCAGTCTGTCCCAGAAAAAAAAAAAGAAAAGAAAAGAAAAGAAAAAGGTTGGCTGTGTTGAAATGCCAATGTAGAACTTGACCAAGGGCATTTCTGAACTTGTAACTATTTCTTGGTAGGGTGGTTAGTATAAAAGCCACAGTAGCATAGAACTCTCAATGGGATACTATTAAAAGCCAGCTGTTAACAGGTATGTGAGAGAAACTGTGTTCTAAGACAAGCCAGAGAAGCTAGTGCACGTATTCCTTCATCTGAAAATATTCAATTTAGAAAGACACTTGGACACTACACTTGATCTTAGCCAAAAGGCCAAGAAGCGATGACACATAGATAAAAACACATCACAACAGAAGATGCACCGCATTAGAGTTTGCATAATATGTTGCCAGAGCAATACTATTTAAATGATATTTGGGCTTCTAATATTATCATATTAATAAGATCCTCTAGCTAGTCTTTTGTGGTTTATTCTGGGAATGTAACAACCACTGGTGGATGTAATGAAAACTGGGTTCTGAGTTCGAATCAACTAATTTACTTCCAGTAACAGCAAAACTGTTTCCTGCCTGTTCTACTTGTTACCCTTAAGAACGGCTTTATTTTTGTTTGACTCTGTATTTTTTTTTTCTAATCTGACTACTCAGTGTTGCCTTATCCCTTGTCAGCTACATTCTGATAGTTTGCTGTTCATTCTAATTTTTTTTTTCCCAAAAGAGGAGGTTTTATATAGCTCCATTTGAACAGGAAGACCAGTATTTACTTGAAGTTTAAGCTAAAAGTAATTCCCCATTCCCCCGCCCCTTGGTGAATGACATGACACTGTGGATGAATCATATTAATCATATTTCTCTGCCACCCAATGATGGTAGTTACAATGCATGTCCTGCACACTAATTGTAATACAGAAATGAACAAATTTACATCAAGATACAAAAAGAAAACCATCAATCTATTGTAAATGTTTACAGTTTTAAGCTTTGTGTATGCACTGGAATTAAGGAAACATTCCCTTACTTCAGTGAAGGGGAATGAAAGCTCCAAGACTATACTTTTCCTAGAAAACTTGACTCCTTCCCACTCTGTGCTCCCTGCCACTCTTTCTTTATCACTTTATTTGAAAATTGTTTAATTTTCCCAGTATACTTTATCTACAGTCATAGGGCTTGTCTAGGTAACTGCAGCTTAATTACAAACCACTTTCATCATGTTTATTCTTCCAGTGTTCACTGAGTGCCTTCAGATTGCACAGAATTATATTATGCATATATTGGGATGGGGGAGGTGACTTGGTTTTGCGGGGAGACAGTCTTACCTTGGTCTGGAGAGCGGGAGCTCACAGAAAGCATACTGACATAAAAGAAGAGGTAGGGGAAATTACTAAAACATAACTTAGATCATAGCATTTCAAATACTGCACTTGAAAGGGAGAGGGTGATTTTGGTAGCATGACATAAATTGGCAGAACTTGGTTTGGAGGTTCTAAATAACTAAAAAATTATAAACGCACAATTTCCATAATATAGATTCAACTTGCATTGCATCTTAATAAAGGCTTATTTTTCTTCCACCTAATCATTTGACACTCCAGAAGCCATTCAGTTGCCAGGAAACAGACCAACAAATCACTAGTAGACACATTTTATGAGACCATCATATACCTCATAGCTGATGACAGTTTTATAAAAAAAACATTGCCGAATCTTAAAGGGTTTCATTTATAGCAAGCTGTAATAAAGTTAATGCAAGTTATTCTAAGATTTTTAGTAAATAAAGAACATGTAAATCATGGAAATGAATGTTAATCATATCAGTATCTTTCTAGAGATTCAATAGAAATTAAAAAACAAACCAACCAGCCAACCAGTGCTACATGCCACCATGCTCTTACCCATAAGCACACATAGGCATGCACATACTTTGCATCACTCGCATAACACAAAACGAAAGATTCTGCTGAAATTATTAGCTCCCTAGTTATATAAATTTCCTAGGGATTCCATAACAAATACTATAAACAGGGAGGGAGGGCTTAAACAAATTTATTTTCTCACAGTTCTGGAGGCTGGAAGTTCAAGATCAAGGTGCTGGCACTTTCACGTTGGGTGTTGGTTTGGTTTATCCTAAGGTCTCTCTCTTCAGCTTGCGCACCTTCTGGCTGTGTCCTCACATGGCCTTTCCTCTGCAAAATCACACTGTCTCTTCCTCTTTTTTAAAGACATCAGTCATATTGGATTATAGTCTCACCGTTAAGACCTCAATTTAAAGACCCTCCCTCCAAATACAGTCACATTCTGAGTTGTTAGGGGTTAGGGCTTCAACGTATGAATTTGAGAGGAACACAATTCAGTCCATAACACTGGTTGTTTTAGTTGAGCAGTAAATCAATAGGCTCTTCTAGGCACTCTTTAGACATTACATTGCAACATTACATTGTAATGTGTAGAAAAGGCGATGGAGTTCTTTATTTCTAAAATAAGAAAGTTCATGGTGACTTATTGCTATGAGATTTGCCTATATAACACTCATCCTAAAGTTTACTAGTTATTTCTAGCACATACTTGCTTTCTAAGGAGCGAAGCTAGAAAGATAAAAAGAAGTATCCATCTGAGAGGTTGAACTTGTGGAATTTTATGTGGGCTAAAACCATTGGGTAGAGGTGTGACTGGGTACTCTGGTATGTGGGATGCAGAGATGAGGGGGGAGGAGGGAGGATAATAGGCAGATTTGGGCCTGAGCCTCAAGTTTCTTTGGTTGCATGACCTTGATCCAACTAAGTCTCAATCTTCATTTATCATATCAATATGAGAAGAGATAAATTTCTAGAAAAAGAGCAGTATTCTATATCCAAAAGCATGCTTGTTATTTTCCCTAGCCCCATATTAATGGCCGTCTTTATTTGTTAAAGTATTTTGTAATATCCCTTCATTAGCTGCAAACTATAAGCATTATTAACTGCCTACTGTTTACCAGCGCTAAGCAGACAGATAAATAAAACAAACTAATACATATTTTCTGCTTTCAATAAGCTTGCATATTCTACTCGTGGAAAGGGCATATAAATAGTTTTCTACTTATTACTTGCATTGAATATTTCCATATAATACCCAAATTAAATGCAAATAACTCAATAAATACTTATGTGTCTACTCTATGCTAGGCCCTATGCTAAGAGCCAGGGTTATAAATTTATGGTACTTCAAGAAGAATTACTGACCTTGTTCTTATTCAAAGTTTTTTAAACACAAGGTCTAAATTCACTTATGTCAAATAGTTTTCACCCTTTGATGCCACAGTTTATAATAGCCTCAAGTTTATAAATTTATAAGGGAGTCATCTGTCTTTGGGCATGGATATACTTAAATACTACAATCAATCAATGAATTTCACAATTTTGCAGCATTTTTATTTCCTAAAAATATTTTAATCATTTCAAAGCATTTCATAGTGTTCACATATTTATGAAATTCCATTGAATTTCTTTACCAGATGAAAATCATTTTATATGGATTTGCTTCAAAATGTATCTATGGACCACTGTAATAATAGAAATTAATAATGCTTTCAATTAGCCAATGTTTTCCACTCAAATGTACTTTACAGAAATAATTTTCTGCCATAAGAAATATGTCAAAAAATGTCTTCTTGGGTACAGTGGCTGCCATTCATTCAATCGTTCTATAAATACTTTTTGAATATTGTATTATTTCCTGAAAAACTATGCTAGGCGCCCCCTTCTGGTGACTGAAAAGTAAGCAAAGACTGGTATCTGTTTTCATAGAAAGTACAATAATAATTTTTCATCCTAATATGACCATTGAAGTAGAATTCTTTAAAAATGATATTTAATAATTTAACCTAAAGTATAACAATTATAGAATTCATTTAATAAATTTAGTATTTTCGAATTAATTTCATCCTTCCTTTTTTTTCCTTCAACCTAAACAAAGCTGTTTGCTTGTGGTCCTGTACATAATTGCAGTGCCCAAGCTTCCCAGCAGATGGCGATATACAGCGAATGACAGCTGTCCTCAAGCCAAGTTGCCCCATTTTCCAGCCTTCATTTGTATGCTTTTTAACGAGGCTGGAAAATCATCCCAGAAACTGAATAAATACGTTAAGTGCATTGAACTTATCTGATAGAGGTCATAAAGGCTTGTTTACATCTGTGGATTCATGCATTTGAAGAGTTTAATATGAGAAGGGGGAATTAAAGAAATAGATTTTTATTCTTTAACTTTCCAGAGTTTGTTATAAAAATAATCAAAGTGCATTTAGCGAAGATTAAAATTAAAGCCTCCTTTAAGGTTTTTTTAAAGGTGCATTGTTTTTCTTTTTGTTCCAACAGAACAAATCCATACAAGAAATGAAAAATGTGGTGGTTAACATAAAAGTCATGTAATTTTGTTTGGGAGAGAAATACAGAATGACATTAATGAAAGAGCTATAAAATAAATATTATAAGAGTACAGAGCAGCTATTTGATTAGAAATTGATTTTAGAAGGTTTGACCTACTTTTCTGTGAATTAAATGCAACCTCCTGAAGGTATTTTAAACACGTACAGCACTTTTAGAAATACAGTTATCTATTTTTTCTTTAAAATCTTTAATGTAGTTTTCTTAAAATGCTGTATTTTGAATTTTTGTGTCCTTAAAAAAGTGCCATCACAGTCTTTAGTATATAAATAGGATAGGTAAAAAAGAATGAGTGAATTATAGAGAAACAGATTATTTGAAAGATAGAATATTATAAAAATTCTTATAAATAAGAAATATCAATAAAACTCTGGAAGGATTTTTGTCGAAAAGGCTTATTCAATTTTCCCATGTTTGGTGGCATAGGAGTTAGATACTGTACAAGTTCAGATAGGAGAATCAGGCTCTTGTTTGATGGTGTTCACTGTGGAATGAAAGCAGTATGTGCAGTCTCTGGAAGGCTGGCTGCCTGCTCACCTCTCAAGAGGCCTCACGAGTTAGAATTCATTACCTGATTTTATCAACACACCAAAAAGTGATCCATCTCTTTGAGATGGATTCATTAACCAAACCCCTGGGACAGATATATGAAAACATAATGCCAATTTGTTTTATTCACAACGAGCAGTCCAATTGCTACACGAACTAGAATACTTGTGCTGGATCATATAATTCTCTCCCTGTAGGCAAAATTATTTGAGAGGCCAAATTATAAACAGAGGGTTTCTTGGTGATTATGCGTTTTAAGACATTGTTTAAATCAGAAGTAGTCCTAACCTTGGTTCTTTTAAAATAGCAATGAATTTGAAGCTTTATGAAACCAACAAACCTGAAGATTAGTCAAAATGTAATTATGCTGCCCCTTTATTCCTTATTCAAAATAATATTACCAAATATCAATCAAACAGTGAAACGGATAAATTGTTGCACATTCCTACCATAAATTATTATACACAATGAAAATGAATGAACTAGAGCTACCTGTAACACATGATGAATCTCACAAGATACAAAATACTACACTGCATGCATTGTGATTCTACTTACATAGAAGCAAAACTTTTTTGTAGTGCACATTTAGGTGTTAAAGCTTACATTATAGATAAAATGAATAAAAAACAATCATTATGAACATTAGGAGAGTATCTCTAAGGAGAAGGAGCACATAGTAGGTGTATGCCTGTGTTGACACCATTTGACCTAATAAGTTATATTTCATTAATTAAAACTGTATTACTTAATATTCTATCTGTATTTACATAGATGGTTATGTAAATGGATATTAATATGTATGTATGCATACATGGGTTTAGGATATACACACATTTCCTTGGTCTGTCTGCTGAGAGAGCCTTGAGGAATGACACCTCCAGTAACAAGGACCACACCCAACGCAGCGATCTTGGTCTCTAATAGGATTCCCCAATAAGAGAAACTGGGGGACCTTGGAGAAATGGTTGATTCCAGGACTAAAGCAGAAAATATACAAGGTGACCCTGAAGTATTTTGTAGTGTCAGAAAGGAAGTGCTCAAAAATAAAACCAAACCCCAAAACACACACTTGTATGTACAAGCAGACATACAAAAATGTGAGAGTAATTCTAAGGGACAAAGGAGTCAACTGAAAGAGCTCCCAGTGGCCGAAGCTGAAACAATTTGCACAACAACAAAAAAATAAAGTTATATTGGATTATAAGCTAGAATATAAAATAAGTATCCAGAATCTAAACTGATACAGATTAATAATCAAATAAATAAATGGAGGATAGTAGACAAATATCCCGTGCAGAAGAATTACAAATAATTTATGGAGATATGCCACTCTCAAGAAGGTGGAATGCAACCCCTCACTCATTAAATGTTATACATAAATACTCCTTCAACCATGTGATCAAGTAACATCAATGGCAAGATCATTTGGATAGTACATCCCTGACATATTGTGATGAGAATGGCAATTTATATCTGTGAGCTGCCTCCCCCAAACTCATGAGCCCTGTTTAATTACTAGAAAAAACATCAAATAAATCTCAATTGACAGATTGTACTACTCGTACTATTCAAAACCATCAAGGTCATAAAAAATATAAAAAGTCTGAGAAAGTGCTATAGCTAAGAGGAAATAAGAAAAGATGATGACTGAATGGAAGGTGGTGTCCCAGATGAGTTCTTGGAACAGAGTAAGGACATCAGGAAAAAACTAGTGAAATCCGAATAAAGTCTGGATCTTAGTTAATGATAATGTATGAATACTGATTGTGACAAATGTACCATACTCACGTAAATGTTAATAGTGGGGGAGTCTGGGTGTTAGGTTTATGGGAACTCTCTGCATAATCTCTACAATTTTTATGTAGATCTAAAAGTATTCTAAAATAAAAAAGTTTATTAAAACAAAACAAGTTGGTACATGTTTTCTTCTTTTTTATTCAGATATCTAAATAAATTAGTACTTCTCACTTTGGGGGGCAGTACACAAAAGGTGCTGACCATAACTGGACATATTTTTCAAATGGGGAGGTGTTCTGCTTTTACTTGTAACTTAAGAAATATTAGACTTTTGATTGGCTGGGATGAAGTTCAGTTGAAACTCCCTTAAGATACAATTGGCAGAACACTTACCATTCCTTTCAGACAAAATTAAACAGTTAGACTGAGTCAAATCATAACCAAAAAGGTTTGATAACATGGCACTTATTGTGAACCATATGCATTCTGAGAGAAAAATTAACTGGTCAAGTGGGCTTGTCTGTGATACTGGAGTTGGGAGAAATAGAGTCGTTTCAGCATCTCTTCATTGGGTTGGCAATACTGGGTAGAAGTAAATATTTTTAAAGGCTCAAAGCCTCTGTAAAAGTGTCCAGCCAGTGGAATCAAAGCCAGTTTTTCTTACTTGAAGATGGAATCTTGCATACCTATGTGAGAGACAGTTGAAATGTGCTGCAAGTTTTAAAATCCATATTAATTGATATTTTATCTCCTCAAACCATTGCGAGGCATTTGGGAAGTGATGTCTCAGCCAGGTGGCTAGACTTTACCATATTAGATGTGACCATGAGGATCAAAATACTCCTAGGTGAATTTGTGTCTGTGGAGGACAGACATACAGTGAGATTGAGGATGCTTATATGCAGGAAGGGGAATTGTCAGAGGGTACAAATAGGTGAGTCCTGGAATGAGTTGATCAAAGTGGTACAAAATTCTTAGACACAGAAACAGTCTTTCTTCATTCTGCACTGGTCAGTCTACAATTGAATCCTGTACTTCCTTCAAGGCAACACTACTTAAAAGGGTCATGGACACATTGACCTGTGCTAAAGGAAAGCACATGGAGAGATGAGAGGACTGAGAACTATTACAGCACATGAGGAAAGGCGAAGTGTGTTTACATTTAAGGGAAGGTATGGTTTCTGTTCTCAAATTTTTTAAGAGTTATCATGATGAAGAAGGAATAGACTTATTTTATATTGTCCCAGATAGATCCAAAGTAGTAATAGGTCAAAGTTATAGGCAACCAGATTTTGAAATATTGTAAGGAGGTAATTTCTAATAGAGCTTTTGGAAATAGTTAGACTATCTTACAGGGTCATGAGATCCTTGTCACTGCAACTTTCTAGGCAGAGGTTAAACTATCTCTTGGGAATACTGAAGAAGGAAATCACTCAATATATAGCTAGGCATTGGCATAGAGGAGGAGGAGAAGAGGTATGAGAAGTATAAGGCAGAGGACTAGAATGCATGCTTCTGTGTCCAGAGGTCACCATGAATGGACAGCAATGACTCAACAAGGGCAAGGCAACTAAGTATGCTGTATTAGGATTCTCTAGAGAAATAGAAATAGTATGATGTGTGCATCTATGCAGAAGAATGTATATACATGAAATATTATATATGTCATATATATAGGGAGATTAATTTATTATTTGTCATGTGAGTCAATTAAAAATTTAGTTCACATGATTATGGAGGTTAACAAGCCCCAACATCTTCAGTCAGCAATCTAGAGACCGTAAGAGTTGATGGTGTAGTTCCCGTCTGATTCTGAAGACCTGAGAACCAGGAGAGTTAATGTTTCAGTTCAAGTCCAAAGGCAGTAATAAAAAAATCCATGTCCCAGCTGGAAAGGCAGTCAGACAGGAGGAATTCCCCCTTTTTCAAAAAAAGGTCAATCTTTTTTTTCTATTCAGGCCTTCAACTAATTGGATAAGGTCTGCCCACAGTAGGGAGGGCCATCAGTTTTACTCAGTCTATCAACTTAAATGTTAATCTCAAACATAAACACCCTCGTATTAACAGAAACATTCAGCATAATGTTTGATCAAATATCTGGGCACCATGTGGTCCAGTCAAGTTGACACATAAAATTAACCACCACAGAAGTAGATCATTAGGAGATGAAGGTCTGATCAATGCAACAGGCAAGAGTCCTAGACCAGCTGAACTGGCCTAGGGTGAGGGAGATAGTGGATGATGGAGAGGGGAGATGATGAATATTGGATATGGCTTTGGGTCCAGCAAGGTAAGACAATCTATTGTTAATAATCTCAAGTCCTCTCAGGTATTGTGGCTGGCCACCACTTGAGGGATGTGACTTAATAGCAGGCACAAGTGGGTCTGAGAAATGAAAGAAACAAACTCTCATGCAGCCTATCAAATCCCCCTAGCCCCAGTTCTGATGCCAACCACTGCTGTGGGGACTGGTATTACATTGATTCACACAGGTACAATAAGACACCTCCATGGGGCTTCTTTGATGTCACAGCTGGGAATGCTTATGGCAATGGCACAGCACCCATGCATGTTTTACCCAGAAGAGCAGGAGAATGAATGTCCTTGGTGTCACTCTTCCCCATGGGGTGTGGAAACTAATAAATGTTTTTCTCTTTCATTACCTCTGAGATGTACTTCCTAAGGCTCCTTAGAAAATTCTCAGCATGAGTCCCGATAGTTGTGGCCAAGTTGATAACACATTCTTCCCTGTTTTATATGCCCTGATCCTTACCAGCGCTCCCCGAAATCACTTCCCAAGCAAATTCCCTAAAGCAAGCCTATGTCTCAGGCTCTGGTTTCAGAGGAGTCAGGAAGAGACACCACCTTAATTTTCATAACTTTCCAAGAAACCAAACTGGTTTCCCTATTGTTTTCTGAATATGTTTGTTCTACACTTATTTGCTTCGGGTGTTCCTCCATTTGTACACTTCTTCAGTTTTATGAAGACAAATAGAATCCACACCAAAGAAAAATGATCCAAAGAGGGTCAGATTGAAGCAAGACCCATTTACCATCACATGTTTCTTTTTACCTGACTTTTCTACCAGCTTCAAATCATTTGTGGCAGGCATTACATAAATACGATACCCCATCTTTTCTCCGGAGAGGCTAGAATTTCTAAGCTTCTGATATCTTTTTAAAATCCTCCCCTCATTAGGTTTGATCTTATGAGTTTGTTATTTCAAGCTTTTTATTACCCAGATGCCCTTGAATTATTCCCAAACCCAGAAACAAGAAGAGTACGAAGCAGATTCACTGTGTCACTGTGCACTGGTGACCAACTCATCTGAGTCTGGTGAGACAGAGTGCCCACACACAGCAAGTTACATGAAATGGATTTTTTACTTACATTTATGCAGCAAGGGACAGGAGAAGCCGAGGATTTGTAATGAGCCAGTCCCCCAAAATTCAGGAAAGCTGTCTGGGACAGATGGAGTCTCATCTGTGAATTGCCCACTTGCATGGCTTCTTAAGGACCCTGGACAGCAGCCGGGCCTGGGTTTTATAGCTGGGGAACAACAGGATATACTAGGTTAACGCATTGAAGGACATTCTGTTTCTAGGAGGGACTGGAACAAAGCGTGGGCTGTTCCGACCATTTAATTTTTAAATTAACAAATAATAATTGTACATAATCATAGAGTACATAGTAATGTTTCGATACATGTAATATACAGTGATCAGATCACGGTAATTAGCATATCCATCATCTCAAATATTTGTCATTTCTTTGTGTTGAGAACATTCAATATTCTCCTTCTAGTTATTTGAAACTGTATATTATTGCCAACTATAATCATTCTACAGTGATATAGAACTGAACTTATTCCTCCTATCTAGCTGTAATTTTGTATCTTTTAACAAATCTCTTACAGTTATTCTTGAGAACTACAAGAGAGAAAAAAAAGAGAAATGGTTCACTCCAAGGCTACTTGAAGAACTATATTGTGATAAGGCCCATTCTGAATGTTGATAGTGTCCTTTCAGTGTATTCTGGTATGCACACTAAGGCAGGAGCAAAAGTTTAAGCTGCAAAACCTATAAAATAAACACTTTTGTTAAAATTTTCAACAGTGTAGTTTAGGAGGAAATAAAAGTGTTTAATATTTTTTTCCTGTCGATATCTGCATACAAAACAAAAATACTGTCTACTTTATATTCATATATATCTTTCCAAAATGGTTGCTGTTCTCAAGAAGAGGATTAACATCAACACAAATAGTCAAAATAGAATTCCATTTGTAACCACATATTATGGAAATTTGAAGTGAAGATAGCATAAATTTCAGATTTGAGAAATACCTAAGTGCAAATGCCTCATATTTATTCTGTTAGGGAAATATTCTTTCATGAAGAATTCTGTGCAGCTGAATAGCTGATCAGCAATGTATGCATTTAAAACCAATGTGCTTATAGCATAATTATAAATTATAAGTGTGTCACACACAAAATGAATGCCTCTACATTTAGAACCAAATTCTTCTTTCCATTCCTTTCCTTTTCCTTCTTTCTTTCTTTCTCTCTTCCTCCCTTCCTTCCTTCCTTCCTCTCTTCCTTCCCTTCTTTCCCTTCCTTCCTTCCTTCCCTCCTTTCCTTTCTCTCTTTTTTTTTTATTTCACAGAATCTCTCTCTATTGCCTGGGCTAGAGTGCTATGGTGTCATCATAACTCACTACAACCTCAAACTTTTGGGTTCAAGTGATCCTCCCACCTCAGCCTCCCTAGTAGCTAGGACTACAGACACATGTCACCATGCTTGGCTAAATTCTTTTGTAGACTTTTGTAACATTTTTCTGTAGAGATGTTGTCTCACTATGTTACTCAGGCTGGTTTTGAACCTCTGGCCTCAAGTGATTGTCCTGCTTCAGCCTCCCAAAGTGCTAGAAGCCACTATGCCCAGATGCCCACACTCTTAATGGTCTCAAATCAACTTTCTCAACTTGCTCTTTACATTTGTAGAAATGTATTGACTTGAAGCTTGGGAAAGGGAGGCAGAAACTGGTTTTGAGTTGATAGGGTACACTAAGTAGAAGTGCTGAGTTAGTAAAACCCAAAACCTAAAATTCATGTCTACTTAATTGTCCAGTGAGGTCCATAGTAGTACAGTTTTAGGAATGCCAGGGCAAGAAAAAGTCATACCAATAAAACCATAAAAAATATCTTGCTATCTTTTGATACTTTGAAAAGTAACCCCAGTTTTATGCCAAAAGTTATGTCTGGCAATATCCAAGTTAAGTATTCCAGGTAATAAGATGAATAGTTTTGGATGTTCTAATTAGAATAATTCTAGTTAGAATTCCATTGGCTTAAACATCAGACTTTAAAATATTAATGAAAGCTACTTAAAAGAAACTCAGAACATTTGAAACTCAAGTTTTAATTAAATATTCAATTCTAACTTAAGGAGAAAGAGCTAGTGAAATTTGACCATTACTGTGATTTATGAACAGAAAATTTAGCAGCATTGATTTTCCTCCTTCCTTCCCTCCCTTCCACCCTCTCTCTCTTCCATCATTTCTCCCTCCTTTACTCCTTCAATCCTTTATCTCTGTTCAGTACAATTGCTCCCCTATTATGTTGTTTTAGTTTGCTAGGTCTGCCTTAATAAAATACCACAGATAGGGAGGCTTAAACAGCAGAAATTTATTTTCTCACTGTTCTGGAGGCTGGAAGTCCAAGATCAAAGTATTGACAAGTTTGATTTCTCCATAGGGTCCCCTCCTTGGATTGCAGATGGCTCCTTTTCCACTGTGTCCTCACACGGCACTTTTTTCTGTGCAAGTGCACCCCTGGTGTCTCTTCCTCTTCTTAGAAGGACAACAGTCATATTAGACTAGGAATCCATCCTGAAAACCTCATTTAACCTAACTGCCTCTTTAAAGATCCTGTCTCCAAATACAGTCACATTCTGGAGTCCTAGATGTTAGGGTGTCAACATATAAATTTTGGGGGGACACAATTCAATCCACAACATATACATAAACAAGATTTCATTGGTAAGAATTTCTATTCCCTATGACTACACAATGTACTTAAGTGAATTAAAAAATTGAAGAAGTACATGCAACAGAGATTTTATTGAAAAAATAATCGAGGTCCTAATGTATGGCAGTTGCTACATTAAACAGGCTCCACCTTGGTAATTTGCAAATTAGGTAAAGTTTGCTTCTAACGCTCTTCTTCTTTTCATTCATCTTTTTACCTCCTCACAATATTGGTCTCTCCAGTGACATTGTTCATCCGCTGATCCCTTAGTTTCTCAGGGGCTCACCTCTCTCTTGCCTTCCCTACTGAAGACTTAACTGTTCTCCAGACTCTAAAATCAGTGCCCACCATGTCTTTTTGAAGTCCATTTTAAATGAGTTTTTATTTTCTTTAGCTGTTTAGTACTTATTTGACATTGTTGACCACTTTCTCATCCCTTATATCAGTTTCATTTTTCATATATTTTCTGAAAATTTCCCATATTTTTATCTCCAGTTGAGACCCCTTACTTAAGTTCCAGACCCACAAAACAAATTGATTACTAGACCTTTCCAGTTGGATGCGGTCCAGACACTCCAAATGCAACATACTCAAAATTGAGATAATTGGTTCCCATGCCTCTCCTTCCCTATCTTGACACTCATTCACTTTTCACACAATTGCCCAATCATATCTTTGACTCCTTCCTCTCTTCCTACATCCAATCTACTATGTTTCACCAATTCCACAATGTGCCCCTCTCCCCATGTTTTGCACCTCTGAAATTGTGATGCTTCTAACAATGGTATGTCATAGTTTATTA
This sequence comes from Avahi laniger, assembly GCA_963575035.1. Taxonomy (NCBI): domain Eukaryota; kingdom Metazoa; phylum Chordata; class Mammalia; order Primates; family Indriidae; genus Avahi; species Avahi laniger. The sequence goes on along the minus strand of CAUYSK010089909.1, from coordinate 19,063 downwards.
ACTGGCAGCTTTTTCTTTCCTAGTGTTGTATAAAATGATATATTTTTAAAATTTTATTTTATTTTAATTGATAAATAATAATTGTATATATTTATGAGGTTCAATGTGATGTATCGATACATGTATACATGTGGAATGATCAAATCAAGCTAATTACCATATCCATCACTTCAAATATTTATCATTTCTTTGTGGTAAGGACATTTAAATCTTCTCTTTCAGTTATTTTGAAATATACATTATTATTAACTATAGTCACTGTGCTGTGCAATCGATGTCAGAATTTATTCCTCACATCCATCTGAAACTTTGCACCCATTGATCAATGTTTCCCTTTTCCCCACTCACGCCCCCCACCCCAAGCTCCTGGTGACCACCGTTCTACTCTCCACTTCTATGAGTTTGACTTTTCTAGATTCCACGTGTTAAATGAGATCATACAATATTTGTCTCTCTGTGCTTGGCTTAGTTCACGTAACATAATGCCCTCTAGATTCACCTGTATTGTTGCAAATGATGGTTTTAAATCAGTAGAGTTTTAGTTCCATGAAATTCAATATTGTCACATCTAGTAGATTGCATAACCTCATATCTTTGAAATATATCCCCTTGTTTCTATTTCTTCTGCCACTTCTCAAAGTCACACTACCATCATTTCTCCTGAGGATTACTGTAAAAGTATTATAAAGGGTCCTTCTGATTCCAGTATAGCTCCCTACCCACCAGGGCTTCCCTCCACCACCATTTGTCTACACTGAAATTCAAATGGTCTTTTTCAAGTGAAATTATGAGTCTTTTCCAGGCTTAATACATTTTAATAACTTTCTGTTGCTCACAGAATATAAATCAGACTCTTTCCTTTGGCTTACAAGCTTCTGCATCCATCTAGCCTACGTATACTTCCTCAGCTCAACGCTCAATTCTTTCTTCATCCCAGTTATGACCTGTAGTCTCACTGAATTCATTCCAGTGTTTCAAACATGCTTGTTATCTCTCCTAAGAGCCTTCACACAAACATTCCACCCCTAATCTCCTTTCCCTGGCTAACTCTTATTCACCTCCCAGGTTTTGAGATAGACATTGGTCCCTCCGTGACAGTCCCCTGATCTCCCCAAATCTGGGGAAAAGACCCCTATTCCATGATATTTTATAATTCCTCAATCAGAATTTACCTGTTTGAATAGCCTACTTTGTCTATAGAATAAATTGTATTTTTTATTAGTATGATTTATGTTTCATCTGCTTCCTATCCCTTCTCCCAGTAAGAAGCTAGTACCTTTGCATATTCTTTGCCTTGGGCATTTTTTAAAGGGCTGAAACAGCTTATCTTTTGCAAAACCTAAATTCACTGAAGAGATTAAGACAGAAATGGCTTTAGGATAGACTTGGAAATTAAGGAGATTTCCCTGTGTGTATGTTAAAAGAAGTGGAAAATTTGTTCCTCATTCTCCAAAAGCATCCACAAAATGTGCCAAGATTTCAGAGGCTGGCATGGTATACCTGGGGAAGCTTCTTCCTAGACACAGGCATCCTTGGCCTCATCTAGAATTTTGGGACTCCAACAATGGTAGATAGGGATGCATCAAAGTGGAAGGCATGTGGTGGGAGACCACCTGGGATGGGACAATGGGATACCTCTAGAGATGGGGTGGGGAGCTGGGTGACAGTAATGACTGACATTGAGCTTCCGTGGAAGGATTGTCTTCCATGAAGCCAGTCCCTGGTGCCAAAAAGGTTTGGGGGACAGCTGCTCTATGCCATCTCATGGCACTTGGAGGTAGCAGGAGAATCCTCCAATCTCACATATCCATTCTAACAATCCCACCTTTCTGAGACTTTCAATCTATTAGTGCTCTATCAAAGCAGTTCTTTAATTTCCACTTTATTTACTGTAATCCATTGTCATGCACAAGCTTCCAAAAACCATATCAATAGTGTATTAGCCTATGTTGCAAATCTTCTTGCCACAATATTGAACACTGAGTCACTTCAATAAATTGACCCTGGGCCAGCCTATATTCTATACCCACTCTAGTCCGGAGCCATCTCACACATATTCCCACGGATCCTGCTGGTATGTATTAGTCAGAGTCTTTATTTCCTTAAGTTTATAAGTATTTTCTCTTGTACCATAGATTGTTTTCCCTCTCAGGCTGTGCTGATTTCAGGCTTTAGCTATTTTCCCAGAGGCAACGAAGAACACAGGGAACAGATGTTGAGTAGGATAAGTATTATATCTGAAGATATTTGCTACATGTTTAAGTTTCCAGGTGAGAGGACAAGAGAAGGCTACTCTTTTTTTTTTAATCAAAAACGAGGTGACAAATAATTAAATAAATAATTCATTTAGTCAATCAATATTTTTGAGCACTTAGCACTCCCAGGCACTCTACTTGTCTCTGTTTTGTGGAGATCCATGTCTGCTATTGAAGGTAATAACCTTTTTTTCTGCCTGCCAAAATCTCCGTAAGAACAATTAACTAGTGATTTCATCTCTTGTAACTAGGTTTAATTAGCTTTTTATACTTTAAAGTTAAGGAAGTCCTTAGTAGGCAACAGGGAATCAAATAGAAATTTGATTTTATCAATATAGTTCACATGCCTTTTCCCCGTGATCAATCTGTAGCTATTGTTTTTAACTCAGAGTGGGTACTGTGTGTTCATTAAGGAAGCAATCACGTAACAAGAGGAAATTGATAGAAGAAAAGAAAAAAGGACACATAAAATCCTTTTAAAATATAGTTACTGAACTGCTAAGGAAAAGACATAACGAAGCCAAGACTACGGATACTGATAAGGTAGTAGTTATGCTCTCACCATATGTCTGGAATTATTCTCACATATTGAAGGAATAGAGGTGTGGAGGGAAAAAAACTATGTCTCTAACCGTTTGTATATTGTTATAAGATAACTGAGAATTAAGAAAGGGATACGTAAAATTGTTCTTACTTTTCCTCAATAGCTCAAGAAAAATGATAATGGAAAAAAGGGTCAGTATTCTTGACATATTTTTGACCCAAAGGAAAAATTTTCTTTTAGTACCGGGCACAAGGGCACATACTCATTTTTTTTTCTCCTGTGTATCTAAATTGGAAAATTAATCATAACCTATGTAATAAGTGTTTTCTCTTTTGAGCCATAGAGTGCATCTGTGTCTGTACTTTGGAAAGTTCAGAAGATTCATTTTTCTGTTTTTGCTTTTGGTTGTTGTCAAGAATAACTCTCTTTATTACCACTCAGGGGCTCACGCTGAAGTTTTCTCTTCAACCGACTTTTCTGAAAGTATAGTGGTTGTAAGGGCAGCAATGTTAACTAAGCCAACTCATAAGGGCTAAAAATGCAAATGGAATCTCTCACTTCATAAGAAGTAATCTCATTGGAATTTTTTTGCTTCCTCTCGCTGCGACCCTGTACTCTTCTGGTTTATATGTCTTTATTCTCCCAAAAGGAATATTGTCACCAGGCTACACAACAATGATCCAGAGAGTTGGATGCTAAACACTCAGCCCCAGGACATTTCTTTCTTCTCATGTACTAACTGAATGAATAACAAAGAGGGTCACAGTCCAATCCTGATTAGCAGAAAGAAATAGGTTTGCATATACATAATGCCGGAAGAAAGACGTCTGTCCAGTTCCAGTGGATTCTCTGAAGCACTTTCTAATTTTGCTATGCCCAGGGAATGAACAACTCTAGCAACTGAAAGCAAGAAAGTCTGCCAAAAGTTCACATTTTTTAGAAAAAATTTGGGTAACTCTGTGAAAGTACAGTGACTGGCTGAGACGCTGACTGAAGACAAATGGAATGTGGAATGGGAAAGGGAGGACAAAGATAATTAATATTAGTAATTATTCCAGATAACAGGAATCAGTGATATATCGAGGATATCTGAAACTCAGATGATCTGTCATCTGCTGTGTGGTGGGCAGCCACTAAGATGGCCCCCCATGAGGCCTGCCTCCTGCTGTTGATACCTTGTGCAGTCTCCTTCCATACTGTGCCAAGGTTGGGATGTGTTACCTATAAGACATGGCTAAAGTGATGCTGTCTATGTCCAAGATTAGGTTCTTAAAATAAAACTAACCACGGCTTCCATTTTGGTCACTCTACTGTCACAGATCACTTGCTCTAGGGAAAGCCATGCGGTAAGCACCCTATGGAGAGGACCGCATGGCAAGAAAATGGAGTCTCCTGCCAACAGCCATAGGAGTGAGCGTGAAGATTGGATTCTCCAGAACTAATCAAGTTATCAGAGCCTGCAGCCCCGTCCAACAGCTTCACTGCAACCTCTTGAAAGACCATGAACCAGAACCACCTTAGTGAAGCTGGACTTAATCCTGACTTTGTGAGATGATAAACGCTTGTTTTTAAGCTGCTAAGTTTTGGGCTAATTTTTAATATAGATGTATATATATTTTTCCCTCATATATAATATCTGACAAAATTACTTTTAATAATAATAATGAAATGAAACAAGACACAATAAGGGCCAGAAAAGGAATGTAGACAACGAAAATGTTCTCATGTTGAATTTGTATCTACAATCATGTCAGTTTAAAAATTTGAAAAGTATAATGAATATTACAGGACAAAAAAAGGAATAAAAGAAGGGTTAATACTTTTTCATTATGTTAATGCTTTTTTTGTAAAAAGAGAATAATTTATATCCATGTCTTGGCCATGCAGTAATAAATAATAACATTGCAATTTCTTTTTTTGAGACTTTTGCAACTATGTCAATAATTTTGTTAAAATTTACATTCTTTGCATATTTGTGTCAATAGATGGCACAGACATATTTGTCAGTCTATCTTAGTTTTTTGGAGAATACTTATGAATTTTCATTTTGAAAAGTTTTTTTTTAACACAAGGCAACAGATAGAAATGGTCAAGAAAAATCTTACATACTGTCCCTTTCTTCTCTTTTATAATTATTATTTTTAACCCTGTTGGTGTTGAATCACATTTAGATATCATTTCTCTTTATTATGGTCAGTGTTTATAAAAAGAAGGTGATTCCTTCTGATCTTTCATGCTGATGTCATTGGAATCTTGTTTCATTTCTAGTATTAATATATGTTCTCTGGAGGTGCTAGCTTGGATTTCTTCAAAGTGTTTCTTAACTATATGTGATGTTGAAGACATACATGTTTCCAAGTGGACACAACCGGACTCACATATTGCTTCAATTATATTGTTTTTGGCTATTTAAAAACAATTCTTTGTTGAGCTCCATGCTGATTCTGACTAATGCAATTTCATGGAGGCATGCCTACCTAACTTGAAATTTCTTCAAGAAATTTGCCAGAGTAAATATGAACGAGTCGCTCAATTTTACAGTCATAGGGCAAAACTCAAATTCCTACCAGACAAAAAAGCACAAGTATTTATTTAATAGTTTTTATTTCCAAGAGTTTGAATTTTGATAACTTGGTGCCAATCTTATATAACATAAATTTTATTGAAACCGAAATGTCTGCAAAAGGTACAATTTCGGCAATTAATAATTTGTATAGCTAATGCGACATTTTATTTCCCTGATTTGTTCTTAAGTTTTAAGATGAAAAATTAACAATTATTAAAGAAGAAATTTCAATTTTAAAGACTGTAAAAGAAAACCAATCAACCAGAGAAATGTTAGCAAAAGGCTTTATTTGGAAATGATTAGCTGCCAGGGATGGATCTTTTCAGCCCTTGGTATACCATTGATAGCCAAAAATCGGCATCTTTCAGGCAAACCCAAACATCGACATTATCACAGTGTTTTCTCTTAATCTGTAAGTACAGTACTTTCTTCAACTCTGAAACATTTTTGTCTATTATATGCATATTTTTCTTCTGTTCCAATATTTATGATCCCTTCCTGAGGAATATCTGTGACTCATGTTGTCAAATAGCTATTGTCTGTTTCAATATCTCTCATCCTATTTTCTATTTTTATAAAAAATTTTCATTTTTAAAATCTTTTCCCTTTGCATTCTTGGAAGAAAATGTATAATAACCAACTTTGCTTTTCTCATGTGTAACAATCCACTTTTCATTTTCATGTATAATAACTCACTTTTCTTTCAAACTTTCTGCAGGGAAAATTCTCCCAGTGCATTTCTTTCATTCACTCTTTATCTCCTTTTAATCTCTGCTTGATTTTTGGTCATTTTTTATTTCAATCTTTTGTCTTATCTCACATTTATGATATCTTGCTCACAAATTTTATTTTTATAAAATTTTGCATAAGTGCATATAATTTATTCAAACTGAAAATTTTCTTAGGAAAATATACCTTATTTTTGTCTTATAAATGCTAAAGTCACCTTTTGTTTTTTAGAAACATTTTACAGACCACATGTCTATTTACTGAGAGTTTACCAAGGTTGGGATTTTCTGCAATGGAGGATATATGAGTTCACCATGGATTTTCAAAACATATACCTGAGTGGACTTAGAATTTTCTTCCCCTAAGTTTATATTATTAGCTTAGCGATTCATAGATATAACAAAAGAAGGGTTGATCCCAGAATTGTGAGTGATTCCAGTAGGAATTTCAATTTTGTCTAATTTTTCTTCTGTGTTTGACAAAACTGTTTTGCTGGGACCTATTTAAGTCAGAAACTGTGTGAATGGACTGAGAGTTTACCTTCCTTGCAAACTAAGAAGTTAACACGTGCATATACATATAAACACACACACACACACACACACACACACACACACACACACACACACACGGCAACCAGAGCAGCATCTTGCAACAAATTCTCATGCTCTAATTCCTGAACAGTGATGAAACGAGGATTGGCTACATCAGAGGCAAGGGCCCTTATAATTGAGAAACTCTGAATTTTCATGGAGCTGCTGGAACATCTGCCTGTTTTTCTCTCCAGAGAGATATATTACCCAGTACCCTGGAGTGTAAACAAATCTCCTCTAAGAAAGAATGGAAGAGCATCTCTAGATTTATTACCTAAAAATATAAGCAAATGTCTCTTGAGAGAGAAAGAGAGAAGATTCTATCTTTGCTATCCTGAAATGACTCAGGAAAGTACGTCTTTGAATCTTTCCAGAGGGAAACAAACACTATCTCTAGTTTCCAAGGCTGTTATTTACTTATTTATTTATTCATTTATTTATTTTGAGACAGAGTCTTGCTCTGTTGCTCAGGCTAGAGTGCCATGGCATCAGCCTAGCTCACAGCAGCCTCAAACTCCTGGGCTCAAGTGATCCTCCTGTGCCAACCTCCGGTATGGCTGGGACTATAGGCACACAACACCATGCCAGCTAATTTTTTCTATTTTTAGTTGTCCGGCTAATTTCTTTCTCTTTTTAGTAGAGACGGTCTTGCTCTTACTGAGGCTTGTCTCGAACTGCTGACCTCAAGCGATCCTCCCACCTCCACCTCCCATAATGCTAGGATTACAGGTGTGAAACACCACGCCTGGCCTGTCTGCTGTTTAAGTATGTCTTTTTCTTAAAAGGCCCTTGCCATGTAAGAACATGAGAAATACATGGAGAATTGTCTTCCGATAGGAGCTGAATCTATACCACATGTACATGATACGGCATTCTCTAGACTCCTTCCTGGCAATGATACCTGTTTTGTCAGGTCTCATCTTGGATGCTTGGATGTTTCTGGAAAATCTTTACCACTCTCCTGATTTTCTGCTTCTTATACCTGTCTAAAATCTTAAGTCTGAAGAAGTGTTATTTTTGCATTTTCTTGATATGCTGTGGCTAAAGACACCCTAGAATGATGTCTATACCATAATCTCTTTTCACCTCCAGCCTTTGTCCTTAGAAATAAATCAAGTAAGAATCTGATATCGTTACATTTCAGGACTATACCCTCCTTTTTCATAAAATAGAATTGTGTATCTAACTTTGACTCATGCATGCCTCCTAATTTTTTTTTATTTGTATCACATTTCTAGTAGACATTCTTCTAAACGTAAAGCACGTGAGGGGCATCCTTCCTGATGTTCTAATTCCAATGCATCACCTGTTTACCATTGAACGGGATTTGGTATGAGAATGGCAGAAATTTAGAACCCTCTGCTCATCTCATAATTTTAAGAATTCTTTTAAATGTAAAAATTGTTTCTCTCTTAAGAAAAAATAAATGAAATATAAAAATCTTTATAAAAATATATTTTTTCTTATTGCATTTTTTCCCTTCTCTTTAAGAAATGGACTCCTGATTGGTTTTCAGTGAGGCATGCCAATGCAGATTAAATTTAATAGTTATTGATAATTTACTACGTTTAGGTGATATAGGCCCTATATTTTTAAGATTTATAATGTATTCATTGTATGCTTGTATGTCAAAAATACAAGGATTAAAAAAACCCCTGAAATCTGTTCTATAAAGTTTGGAAACTCCTTTTCAATAAAAAAAACCAATATTAGAGAGAAAGCTTATGTGCATGGAGACTTCAGATCTCAAACAAACAAAGATAAAATTCAGACCATATTACATGGAGTAAATAAGTCAAAGTTTTAGGCTAATACTCAATCCAAAGCATGATATTTAGTCTTTGATTTATTTAACAGCACCATATGTTGATTATACAATAATAAATTCACTGTAGACATATGCAAAAGAATATTTATGCATAAACTACAAGAGGTTGTTATCATAGGAGACTATAACCACATCATCAACATGTACTATGGTTTCAGAATACAAGTATTCAAGATACCATTAATGTATAATCTGAATAGAAATGGCAACTTATAAATGTGCCTATTCCTCTAGTAGTGACAATTAGAGATGTTATTGCTGTGTTATTGCTAAGATAATGTTCTTATTTTAGAAGATTCAGTTTCTTGCAAAGCTCTCAATAATCTTACTATTTTATTTCTCTAAGATGTATTTGCACTCTAAGTTGCATGTTTAAAAATTATTTTTCTATAAAATCACAAGAGCCTAAGAACAAAGCTGTAAAAAAAAAATCTATCAACTAATTGGCAATTAAATTCTAACGTATTTACTCTGGTGGTAACAAAGTGCAGATTTAACAAAAAGGCATTATACATGCATTTGGGGATTCTTGTGTAGACTCATTGGGAAATAATTTGGCTCAATTCCTTTTTTCTCACAAGCATAAAGCTGCATATTTTAGCATTTGATAAGAATGCTCAACAAGTTAAATACTTTTTTACAAAAAGCAATTTAAGTAACAATAACTATATGCATCAACTTGTCAATGAGGTACTTTCATTAAATTCAATAAATTTAGTGGATGTATCTAACCAGCACTAGCTCTGTACCTCACTTTTCTTACTCAGTAAGACAGTGTCCAGGCTGGGCACAGTGGCTTATGCCTGTAATCCCAGCACTTGGGATGCTGAGGTGGAAGAATCGCTTGAGGCAAGGAGTTCCAGACCAGCCTGGGCAACATAGTGGGATACCTTCTCTTAAAAAAAAAAAAAAGAAAAACACAAAGACCAAAAGGAAAACGTAAATTTCTAGAATGAATTCTTCAATGGTCCTTTATTTTTGCAGGAAGAGGCAACAAAGGGAACTGTATTTTATCTATGTCTAGTATATTCCAGGATTTTCCTAAGGGGTTTGCATATGCAATGTCATCTAATTTTTGTATGTTCCCACATTAATATATAGTTTTACAGACCAGGAATCTGAGGCTCTAAGAGGCTAATCAGCTCAGTCAACCTAGAAAATGGGTGTCATTCCAGATTCCTCCTCCTTTTCCCCACATACAAACAATCAAGTTCTATCCATTTTTATCTCCTTAATGTTTTTAATCCCTGTTCTCTTACTTATACTTGTCTCCTAGTTAGGATTTTACTTTATTTTATCTGGGATAATGCAATAGCTTCCTATCTGGTCTACCTGACTTTGGTCTTCATTTTGAAAACAATCACTAAAAATGTTACTAGAATACTTTATTTAGAATATAAATCAGAAAATGCTATTTTCTTTCTTATAACCCTGTAATTTCAAGTCCAAACCCAAGGTCCTAAATATGACATACAAACAGCTCTACTATGTGACTCCTAACAATCTCTCTACAACGTCACTCTCTCTGCATGCCTTAATAAAGCAGAAATGTTTGTAGTTCCTATTCAGTGCTGCTTCATGCTTGCCCTTGTTATTCACTGTGTGCAATATCCTTTCTTCTTATATTTCTGGGCTTAGATAATTCTTATTCTTCCTTTTAGATATCATTCTTTCCAGGAAGATGTTGAACTTTTGAAAAACTAAGTGCTCCTCATATATATTTCCACAGTATCCTGTGAATAGCTCTATAATCACTTACTGATTGCACCAAATGATTCTTTGAAAATGTGACTTATATTTAAAAATTGAGATTTTTTTAGAAGTATCACAGTTAAGGATATGAAAACAGTTTTATTCATATGATTATGCTTTTATAAGTCAGTCATGGTTTTATTAGGATTCCCTCTAAGTTCAATAAATTTAGGTCTCTGATGACCTTGTAATTACCCACATAAAAATGCCACTAACTCATAAAATTAATAAGTCATTAGTTCCTTTATACAAAGAGAAATCCAAGTTATTTTAATTTTTATAATTATGAAAAAACTAAACAAATTTTCTTCAAATATTGAAAATGTCTACATGTCTTTGATTCTGCTAATATTTTTCCCAAATTATAAGTATGCTAAAATCCAATATCTAAAATGGAATTAAAAAAAAGAACATGTCTCCTTAGTTGGATTTAAGATTGAAAGTCACATGTCCCTTTGTCACCTATGGCCACCCATGGAGAACTTCCAGGGAATCATAGGATTCAGAATCATTGATTTATTACAGCCTTATCACTTTCCGTGTACATTATAATGCATTTTAAAATCAATTTATTCTTATTTTTTAAACACTGTCCTTTATTTTGAAATAGTTCAACATTTAACCCAGTTTCATCCTTTAAACAAATAAATACAGGGATGAAATCAGTAAGGTGATAGACTAGGAAGTTCCAGGCCCTCTTTCTCCATGGAGACACTGAATAAGCAACAATAAGTAGGCCAGGCACAATGGCTCACGCCTGTAATCCTAGCACTCTGGGAGGCCGAGGTGGGTGGATTGCTTGATCTCAGGAGTTTGAGACCAGCCTGGGCAAGAGCAGGACCCCATCTCTACCAAAAAATAGAAAGAAATTAATTTAACAGTTAAAAATATATAGAAAAAATTAGTTGAGCATGGTGGCACATGCCTGTAGTCCCAGCTACTCGGGAGGCTGAGGCAGAAGGATCGCTTGAGCCCAGGAGTTTGAGGTTGCTGTGCTGTGAGCTAAGCTGAGGCCACCGCACTCACTCTAGCCAGGGCAACAGAGTGAGACTCTGTCTCAACAACAACAACAACAAAAAAACAACAACAATAAGCAGACCAAAATGCCTTTGCGAGAACTCTAGAAACCAATTAAGAAGCTGCAGCAACCAAGTGAACATCTAACCAAGAAAATAATCGGACTAAAAATGGTAGGAAATTTAATCCATTTAGATTTAAAGTAATTACTGATGGAGAAGGACTTACTGCTGACATTTTATTAATTTTTTTCTGTATGTCTTATAGATAAAGATAAAAACCTATATTATAATTTTGTTTCATAACTTCACTTTCAATTCTTTTATAATATTTAAAAGACAAAAGTGTAAAAAATAACATATAAATCTATGTTAATGGGAACATAATAGATAAATATGTAATTTGTGACATCAATAACATGAAAGGAGTAGAGCTATGAAGGATTAGTTTTTATATGTGACTGAAGTTGTTATTGGTTTAAAATAGATGTTTATGACCTTATGATGTTTTATGTAAATCCCAGAGAAACTAGGAAATGTCAAGGAAAGATTCTTCCCTAGAGCCTTCAGAAGGAACATGGTTCTATCAAACCTTGATTTCAGACTTCTGGCTTCCAGAACTGAAAGAGAATACATTTCTATTGTTTTAAGCTACTAAATTTGTGGTGGTTTTTTTTATGACAGCCCTAGGAAAATAATACAATGCTTAAATGTGTGTATGTGTGGGTGTGTGTGTGTTTGTATGTGTGTTTGTGTGTGTGTGTGTTTTGTATGTGAGTTTTCTTAAATGGAGCTTGTAGTACTTCTTGAATCTATGGTTTAATGACTTGTCAGATTTGGAATATTCTCAGCCATTCTTTTTACATAGTATTTTTGACCCATTATCTTTGTTCTCAATCTGGTCATCTAATTACACATAAATTAGATATTTTCATCAGATCCACACATGATTGTTAAAGATGTTCTATATTTTGGATCATTTCTGTTCTCTGTGTTTCTTTATGAATATTTTATTTAATCTTATCAATCTCTCAGTGTACCAAATCTCTCTTCAGTTATGTCTTATCTTCTATTAAACTCATCCATGAGTTTTAATTTCCTTTTTCACATTTTTAAGTTTTGAGTATAATTTTTTTATAGTTTTTGCAGCTTTCAGTAATCTGCCAAAAATTTTAATCATATATTTTAGATATCTCAAACAGCTAATTTCTTAAGCATATTAAACAAGATTATTTCAAAATCTGTGTGATGTTTCCTTTTGCTGGGTCCCCTGTGGGTGTGTTTATATATCTTGTTGCTTTCATTGGTTTTCATTAACATGATCTTATCTTCTCATATGCTTTATGTTTTTTATGAAGTGCTGGACATGGTATAGAAAAAAGTTGAGATCACCTGAGGCTTTGGATGATGTTATTTTCTCCAGAAAGAAGTGATGTTTGTTTATGATTGACTGTTACTCCAGGGGCACTTGTAATACCAGTAAATCTTGATCCAATCAATAACTGAGGTGATTCAAAACTGGGTTTTATTTATTTATTTATTCTATAGCTTTTATTTATTTAATTTCCACATCAGCCTTTCTTTAGATGTCCACATTGTTGGGTTTATCAAAATCTCTCCTTATTAGTTACTCTAATTTCTTTATCTCCTTGTAGTTTCATGAGTATTTTGAAACCTATGGTCAGTTTCAGAGACTAAACCTATGGTCTAGTCTCTTAGTACCAGCTCCAGATTCAGCAGAAACATCTGGAGAAGAAGCAGCCCCAATTGCTGTGTTCACATCTCCGGGTTATCTTTTCTCCTACCTGTTGTTTTTAAATAAATACTTGTATATTTTGTCCTGGTTTTATAGTTTTTCTCTACAGGGAGGTAGATCTGAACCACCTCGTCTGCCAATATTTGGAGTGAACCCCCTTTTTTTTCATTACCACACAAAGCAATTTTTTTCTCCATATCCTAAGTGGCTATGGGTTTCACTTTGCATTGCCAGAAATTAATATGTTCTACTAAAAGAAAAAAAATTCGATCATTTCAGACTTTGCTCTTAGGCGTCACTGAACCTTTGATATTTCAGGTTTCTCTTTATTCCACTCTTGTCCATCTAAGTGGAAGGAAGAAGTGTAGAGCTTTATTTTTTCCATTGGTATGAATTATGTCACCCACTCATGAAGTGGAAAGAAGGGCAGCTTTGTTGTTTTTGTTGTTAATGGAGTAACAATGTATTTTTTCCTCTTGCCAGATTAATGTTAAGTTTATCAAAGAGCAAGTGTTGTATCTTAATGTTTCTTTTTATATATGACCAATACAATCAGCAGTTGTTGAAGTAATGAATAAGTGAAATAAAATCTGGGCCACTGCTACATACTGAACGCACCATTGAAATCGTATTTTAAAGAGTTCCAGAGCAGAGGAGTTGGAGGTTACTTGATTGTCTTCAAATTACCACCCATGACGAGCAAACATTTTTCTTTTTTGTTATGAAATAAAAAAGAAGTCAGTAAGAGATTAGATAATTTGACAATTAGAAAATTGATATTTGTTATGTGCTCAGTTGGATAATGTGAGTGATATGGTATTTACAGGAATGATTGTTTTCTCTTCTTTGGTTCAATAAACAAATTACATTTACTTTATCAATAAAACTACATTAGATATTTATTTATTTCAACATTCTGATTGTATAAGGCATACTGTTACAGAAGGAAAGAACATTCTGTTAACGTGATGGGTAGGTTAATACATAACTTCATGTAAATACACTATACAAACTTTGTTGAACACAATCCGTGTTGTTTGCACTTCAGTAATAAGTAGGAATATGTAACATTTTCTCAGCTGATGAGAATAATATATGTGAAAGTACATGAAAAGAACAAATGTAAGACATTAGTCTCAGCAGAATTAACTAATGTCTTACATGTAGGTTGCTAGGCACAGGCTAATAATCAAATAAAAGAAAATTATTTCAAACCTATTCACAGTTCAATTCATCTGTTATTTTAAAGTCTTCAAGTCAGAATTTGGATGCATTGACAAGCTTAGGGGTAGAATTATGGTGTTCTATCATTTTTTAAAGAACAGAAGAAAATTCTAAAACATGACAGCATTTAAATGACATAGTACCCCACTTAAGATTAGGCTTGAATAGGTGAAGTCAGTTATTCAAACTTGATTTATGATAAGTATGCCTTCTGATACACCCAAATTACCTTATATCATGTGTCAGCTTCCTTTCTACTGTGATGTGCAAGTGACAAGAAAAATGCAAGGGGAGAAAGACCAACACATGTAGTAAGTTGCATGGTGTGATGGAGAGGTGACACGAGATTGTCTCCAGGATTACTTCTAACTTAGACATGCCACTTGAAGCAAAGGACAGGTCTTTGGGTATTAGCTACCCCCAATTAAAATGAGAGATAGACTAGATGATTTTAAATATCCTTTCCAGTTTTACTATTCTAATAGTTGATTCTACTACCCATGGTAAAATCCCTTCCCCAAATATAAGCTGTCAACTCAAAATTTCAAAAATGTTTATTTTTCTGTCAGTTTTATAATGATGCATATTCTCCAAATTTTGTAAATAGAAAGCAAAAACATATCATTTGTTGATATTATTTTGGCTTCTTTTATTCTCCCAAGTAAAGAAAACAAATAAATAAAATGAAAATTTGTCTCTACAACTTCTTGTCCATATTTACTTAACGTAGGTCACTAATAAAAACATCAAATCCATATATAGTGTTTCTAGATATTCACATTTATTTCTGTAAAAATAAGATTTGGGCAATTGCAGTCTTCTCGTGGGTATCACCATATGGAGACTAGAACAGCAACATGGATTACATAAAGTAGAAATTTATTCAAGCAATGTATTCGATTTAAAAATCTGCAAACTATTATTTTTTTCAGTCAAATCACTTTCTTTTCTTTATGGACCATGTAATTCTCACAGACTAATTTTTTAAACACTCATTAACCAAAAGAAGATAAAAATAACCTGAAAGCACATAAAGGGGGTCAAGAAAAGCTGTTTTAGAGACTTGTTTCTTAATTCCATAGGAAATTATTTTATACTGTGGTATAAGAGTAAACTTTTTAGGAGGCAAATTTACTTCAAATGTTATCTGAAATCCTAACAAGTTTTATGGCAAAACATGGAAGGAACTTTTGTATTTATACCTGTATAGACAGTGACAAAAGTTCTCAGGATTGAGAGAGAAAACTTCCAGCTCTTTCATGACCAAAATTCTGCTGTTCCATTTTTGAATGACTGTAAAGTACTTGAGAACATATTACTGCTTTCATTTCTCAAAGAAGCAAGCACAGTGTAGGGTGCTATCTTTTCAAATCTGTTTAGCCTCTGAACCTTTTCTTCAACTGAAACCACATGAAGGATTCATTGTCATACAGCTAAGGATGGAAATGCTCCAGTTGGGGGTGCTGAAAAGCTGTCGGGGGAAGCATGGTCTGAAAACTAATGGTGTATTTAAGAGACCCTGCTTAAAATCAGGCACACGTGGTAGCTTAATACCAAATTTGCCACTTTCTAGCAGTGTAATCTTGGAAAAATTATTTATCTTCTTTGACCTTTAATTTCTTTGTAATAGACTGGTCTCCAAAATGGCCTGCCAACAATATTTACTATCTCTTTATATACATGCTGCTCATCCTATTCAGAGCCAAAGTCTGTTTCTCCTTCCTTTCAATCTGAGCCAGCTTTGTGATTTGCTATGATTAATGGAATATGGTAGAACAGATGTGATGTCAGTTCTGGGATTAGGTCTTAAGAGTTCAAGTTGTGTCTGTTTTTACTCTCTTGGAGCCATCGGTCACCATGTAAGAAATCCAAGTACCCTGATGGAGATAAAGGCCCATCCTTCCCCCACTGGGTCCAGCCATACCATTTGAGGCATCAGACATATGGAGAAAACTATCTGGGGTACAGCCATATGAGCGAACCCAGTCTTCACCAAATGGAGCAGAAGAACCACTGGGCTGACCCTAGCCAACACAGAATTATTAGAACTAATTAAACCATTACTAATAAACCACTAATAAACCATTACAGAGTTTTGGGGTGGTTTTTAATACAGCAACAGATAAAATATTCTTCACCAAACTTGAAGTAATTATAACTAGTTGCTAGTGTTACTATAAGAATTTGAGATTTTATACATAATGTAACACCAATGCAGAGGTTTAATTCTTACTTTTTCTTTCTCCCCATTTTCTTCCTTCAATTACTCTTTTCCCCTATCCTCTAAACCCCAATGCCTAAGATGTTGATGGAAATGGGAAGAATTTTGATGAGAAGGAGAGCATATATGCATGTGGGGAAAGAGAGAAACCTAGACAAGATTGGTTCCTCCCCATCCATGCCTCACTTCTCACTTGCTAATCATCACAAGTCTCAGCTGTGGGTTGCAAATCATCCTCATTCAAGAATTGCAGACTTTGAAAACTTCAATAAATAGCACCCCTGTTTATCACATTTGTTTTGAACCACTTGAAAAATTAAACAAAGATGCAGAAGGTAGGGCATTAGGATATCATCACAATGACTGGTTAAGGCTAGTTGCTGGCTTTAACTTGGTATGGAACCAAAGAGACTTCCAAACACTGAATCCCCATTACACAATTGCACCACTAGTCCCAGGCATTACTATTTGGTATTGTCTCCGTATGTTGGGGAGAACAGCCTGGCAAATCTGTGCTGAGTGCTACCCCTGGAACTGAGTGTGTCACGTGGCAGATAGAGGCCAGGAACTACCCTCATAGCTTTCTCTGCACATGAAAGGATGCTCCAGGAGCGGTGAAGAAACATCTCTCTTTAGCATTAACTATTGTCCTGTTCTAGATTTCCAATTCCACAACTGTGGGGTATTATATGGACACACAGTGCTTGCTAATTCTTTTTCACTCTCTATTTGTTT
This sequence comes from Avahi laniger, assembly GCA_963575035.1. NCBI lineage: Eukaryota > Metazoa > Chordata > Mammalia > Primates > Indriidae > Avahi > Avahi laniger. The sequence goes on along the minus strand of CAUYSK010089909.1, from coordinate 1,844 downwards.
ATATCTTTCCACAAACTCCCAACACTTGTAGTACTTATGCAGTGATTAAGTACAAATACGTATTTTTAAAAATTCCTTTTTCTGGAGTAATAACCTAGCAAATGGCCCTGCAAAGGTGTAATTTTAAAAAAATAGTCCTTCATTGGAAACAATTATTTAAAAATAAAACCTTTGTCCTCAAGAATGTGTGTTGCCAAAATGCCTTCATAGGGCATTTGGATAGCCTTTATATTGCTTAACTTGCAGGATTTGCTCTTACACACTAAAACATTAATGGCATACAGTAAATTTATACTCATTTGCAAACTTTTCTAGCAAGTCATAATGTATTTGCTCTATGATTTTAATTGCAAATTGTGCCCTTAGAACTCCTCAGCAAATATTTTCTTAGTAAAGTGCTGCAAGCACATATACACTTACTATGCAGGTCAGTAAAGTATTTGCATTTAAGTAATATTATGTGAGAGAACAGCAAACAAATTTCCATGTTGAAATTTTTTTCTGCTCTCACACTTTTCTAGGAAGACAAGTTATACTGGAAGTCTCCATAATTTAACCCAAAGAGGTGCCTCTCTTCTAAGAAAAAGGACCTGTTCCAGATATGATATATGATTGGGTGACTAGACATTTTGGTTTGCCCAGGCCAGGTCTGGTTTATGCCAGTTGTCTTGGTATAATTATTAATAGTACACTCTTTCATTCATTAAAGTGTCTAGGGCTTGAACAGTAACAGTAAATTATATAGTTACCATATATGCAACTCTAATATTGGATCAAGATTAACTACAGACCATATATGAAGGGTAGGTCCACAAAGATGGAGATCTTGTGATTAAATGATAGTAAATTTATCTAACACTAAACATTGCAGTTACAGGTACAAAGAAAAAAAATTTTATAATGACACCCGAAGTACATTTTCAAGTTAACCAATGTAATCGTGATACTTTGGGAAATAATCACAAAGCAGGATACTCCAGGGTGTGGTCAAATAGACAAGTCCTTGGAACCATGGTGACAGGGAGAAATGTAAAACATGTAGCATTAAAAACAGAGCAATGTGTTGTAATAATTTATATCTTGGGACCGTGGTTTATAAATATTTAAGGTCACTATTCCTAAGCCAGTATTTTGAAAATGAGATGAATAGTTATTATGTGCGTTAAATATTTTTAATTAAAATATTTGTTTTAATTAGATTCAGAAGACTTTTCAATAAGTCTTGATTATCAGTTGTTCAATACGGATGAAAGGCATAATAAAATAACACAGAGAGATTGGTATTTATATCAATATGGCCTCCTCTTTTGGAGAAGGGAGCTAGTGATGAGGAGAGAGACATTCTGGATCAAGGCAGCTCTTGGTAGCTGGAGTCAGATAAGGAGTAGTTGAAATAGAAGCAAAAGGAATCAAAGTGTAAGTTTGTGATGAGATGACTACGGAGATACCTCAAAGAGATACAAGTAGAACTACCACTTGATCCAGCAATCCCATTACTGGGCATCTACCCGAAAGAACCAAAGACATTCTATAAAAAAGACACCTGCACTAGAATGTTTATAGCAGCACAATTCACAATTGCAAAGATGTGGAAACAACCCGAGTGCCCATCAATACATGAGTGGATTAATAAAATGTGTTATATGTATACCATGGAGTTCTATTCAGCCACAAAAAACAATGGTGATCTAGGACCTCTTGTATTAGCCTGTATAGAGCTGGAACACATTCTGCTATGTGAAGTATCCCAAGAATAGAAAAACAAGCACCACATGTACTCACCATCAAATTAGTTTTAACTGATCAACACTTAAGTACACATATAGTAATAACGTTCATCAGGT
>CAUYSK010089907.1:0-13433 GCA_963575035.1 Avahi laniger | reverse complement strand
ATTTGGTTATAGTAGAGTTGTAACTGGAATTCAGTGTTTGAGTCTGGAACCAATGCTGCTTCTGCTGAGCATATTATAGAATAGAGTTTGGTCAAGGTGTGGTGAGCAAGGCTGAATATAAAAAAGAATTTCACAATGTTTTTAAAACTAGAAATATTTATACTACCCTGATAAAGTTCAATGCCACTTTAAGCATGAAAATGTGCTGTTAAAATCTTTCACAACTTCTTTTTACCACCTATTATTTGTCTGACAATACTGTACTATAATTTGTTTCTAAAACATCAATTATCACTTGTAAAGCCAACATTAAAACAAAATTAAAATTAAATTAAAAACAAACAATGAAAAGTGAAGAAATCTTTGAGTTAAACAAAAGAAGAGAGATTTATCTTGAGAATGTTTGGGAAATTTTAGAAATCCTTATCTAGGTATAAGTCAGGATAAAATGGTTATCACGTGTTCATTTCCTTTTCTGTATGTGACTGCAGATGACAAACCAATGTCAGAGGATGCAACGTGGCCCACGTATGTGTTTTGTCCTCCCAACACAGTAATTTTGTATGTGCCATTTTTTAAAATTGGGATATTTGCCATTAAAAATTATGGATTTCTTACTACATTGGAAAAAGTAAAATCTGAAGCACTGTGTCCATTCTTGCTTGGCAACAATCAACTGCAGTGAGGTAGCAGCCTTCTTCTTTAAACCTGCTCACACTTGACCTCTTAATTTATGTTCACTTTCTATCTTCTGTAGACATTCTGTATTTGACCACTCTACAATCTCCACTTCTCACCAGGAAAGGACACAATCTTTTTACCAGTTAGATTTATCTGGCTAGAGCTTATGAATTTCATAATTGATTTTAGACGTGTCTGCTTTACTATATTTTTAAAAGATGGAGAAAGAGATGCACAATATATTATAGACTTCAGCCACATTTTTTTCTTTGCATCTCTACTGATTCCTGTTACTGATTTTCCTTTGAGCACATTGGTTTGTGTGCCTGAATTATAAGTAGTGACAGGTTGAACTTCCTCTGCACCTGCATGTGTCAGAGTTGCAATTAACAATCATGTAGGTAGAATAATGTGATGATAATGTAAAGGGAAAAAATTTCTTCCTTCTAACTTAGTGTCTGAAGGTTTTTTGTAGTGGATATTTTCCTTTAATGCAAAGAATTTCCCTTCAAAAAAATTCTAATAAATGTCATACATGAACTCACTTTCCACATAACTATGCCTATTTCTAGAAATCTGCTTGAGGTCAAGATTTAACATCAGCCTTTCTTCTTTCATGATTTCCTGTCTCTGGAGTTCATAAATTCTCCAGGTCTTACTGACTTTCAGAAGAAGTTAATAATATTTTAAAATCCCTTATAGTTAATTTGAAAGATTAACATTCCATACATCTGACCATAAATTCAATACTAAAGTAAAATTCTACTTAAACTTTCAGGCCCATAATACATTTTTAACTTGTTTTAGAAAAAAATTTGACCCAGGCCAGAAATATGTGAGTCACTTGAGACAGCTTCCTTTCCTGAAGGTTGTTAAATTATATAATACACAATCTCTAGCACAAATATGGCCTTCCCAATTTATTTTCCTCTTGCCCCTTACATGGACCTTGTTCTCCCTTCCAAGATGTATCTTATATTACTTCTTTTCTTTGCGACGTTCAGACATCCCTCAGCACTTGTATTCTCACCTCCATCCCAGTCTATACAAATTCTACCCAGGTTTCATGGAACTTCTCAAAATGCACATCCTCCATAAAATCATCCGTGCTCACTCTAGTACTAACTCTCTGAATCAATCATTTGGCAAATGTTATGTGACATATGGAAATATTATCTATCTTATCAAGTAAATATGTTTTAATTTCTTTAGCAATGTGCTTATCAAAAATGGACTGTATTCCATGCTTTTTTTAATCCACTGAATTACTTTTCGTAAGAAAGGCTCTGTGAATATTCATCAATGGATAGCCTGATACTGAGATCTAATAGCTTAAATCAAAGATCCTACACCATCAAATTTTCTCTCTGTAGAATGTCTTTCCCATCAGTAGACAAACATATTTCTATTTCCAGTATGTTTTTTAAAAATCCTCTCTTGACTTTCTCCCCCCAGCTATTGCCCATTTATCTGCTTCCCTTTATAACTGAACTGATGGTCCCACTGAGATTTAAATATCCAGCCCACATAGCATCTAATAGTTACATCAAAAACAACATGTCCACAATTAATACTGATCTCCACTACTAACTCAAAACTTGCTACTCCATTTGCACATCTCATTTAACAGTAATTCCATCCCTCTAGTTGTTAAAGCCATATGTATTGGGATCATTTTAACTCCTCTTTCTCTTATATACAATATCTAATCCAGTGGCACATCTTACTGTCTTCAACTTCAAAATTTATCTAGAATCCAAACATGTTTCATCTCTGACACTACTATTAGGACTATTCAATCATTTCCTGCTTCAATAATTGCCTCTCATCTGGCCTTCCAGCTCCCACGTTTGCCCAACTTTATTCTATTCTTAACGTAGTAAGTAGCCAGAGTGATTCTATCAGATCATGTCAGTCCCCTGCCTCAAATTCTTCCAGTAGCTTTCCATCTCAATCAAAGGAAAACCCAAAGATTTTGTAAGGGCGCACAAAAATCCCATGTGATCTTAACCCAGCCTACTTTTTCACCTAGTACTTTCTTCTTCACTTATATCTTCCCAGCCATACTGGCCAACTTATTCTTCTTCAAACTTACTACCCATGCTCATACTTCAGGGCCTTTGCATTTGCCATTCCCTCTGCCCAGATTATTTTTCCTTCCCATGTCCACATAGCTCCTTTTACATGTCTGTTCTTCAGTAGTTTTCTCCAGTGTCAACTTTTCAGTGAGAACTTACGTTAACAGTCTCTTTAAAGTGGTAATCCCTAGCCACCCTAGCAATCATTATCCTCATTGCTTTATTTTTCTTCACATCACTTAACCACATCTGATATACTATTCATTTTTTCTTATTTTGTCTTTCCAACTAGAATGTGTACTTCATTAAGGTAGAGATTTCTTTTTCTGTGCTTTTCACTGAATTATCCCTAATGCTCAGAACAGTGATTCACACATTATAGGAATTCAATAAATATCTTCTGAATATAAAAATGGCTAAATGAATAAATGAATGACCAACAGAACAGGATACCTATTGCAAAACTAAATTAAAGGTGAAATTGAATTATAATACATTTCTTCTGATAAATTCAGAGGGAAATTCCCATGTTGTCTTTGTATGATATAAATCATGTTTTTTTTGACTAAAATACCACATATGCTCTGTTAACTTTCTATAATTTTGTCTCCATCCCTCACTGTTTCCTTGAGCAATATACTCACTTCTCTGCAGAACAATGCACAATAATGTTGCTGAGACACTATAAATTCAACATGCCTAAACCTTATCATACCCCTCAAACCTACTCACTCTGCTATAATAACTGCGTCAATAAATGGCTACACTATTGCTCAAGCCAGACATGTGGCAGTTGTCCTAGAATCTTCCTTCATCAGGTCTAAGCACATCTCAGCACTCCAAAGATTAAAATTGCAAGTGTATCTTTACCTCTTTCCTCATCTTTACAAGAAACTGTAGCAAGATAATTTTTGAGAGAGAATTTTGTGGGGTTTTTTTTGTGTGTGTTTTCTTCTGCTCTTTTATTTTAAGCAGGATAGTAGACGTGTAAATATTTTCTTGCCACAGGAAATTTTTCAGGGATGAAAGTAGAAGATGTGTAGAAGCCCAGGGATGGAAAGGGTAAAAGAGCAAGAAAAAGACATTAGAACTAATAGTTATATTGGGTACATGGAGTTTCCAGAAAGGCACTATCCTAAGTGCAGTGGTGTTCAAACTCTCCAAAAAGCCATACACTTCAGTCAAGACCTGGGAACTAGAAAATCCCCAGTCCCCAAAGGAAGGCTATATACAGACTAGAACAATGGCACTCTCAGTGACACCAAGAGGACCACTGACCAGTGACCTCCTTTGTTTCTGCATAAGATATTGATTGGTTGACATGGATCTCTGAATCTTAATAATGACTGAAATTGAATGTCCCACCAACTCATCAGAAAGGGAACTCTGTCACCTTTAAGTTTTTTAAAGAAAATAAATACCCATGGATTTTCAGCATTCATAGACTAAGATTTTTATTATTTACTCAATAATCTCTATCTTTAAAAAACAAAGCCACCAGGATGACTAAACTTTCACTTAAAAGCTTTATTTAGCTGAAATTCGTCTGTTATTTCAGAACAACTATAGAATTGAAAAAAAGAAAAAGAAAAAGAAAAAGAAAGCTTTGAACCTCCAAAGATTGCAACTTTTCGTATCTTTTAAACTTGGGAGAGCATAGTCTTTCCTTTCATCTCTCATTTCTCCTTTATCAAATAACATTCAATAAGTACAATTGTCTAGTGACACAAAACAGAATTCTACACAAAACAGCATCAACTCACTTAGGGTCACAATCTCACAATTTTCCCAGGAACCTAAAATCTTAGAAAAGTAGTATGCACACTTAATATGATGTGATAAAGCTGGCACTCTGTTTCTGTGGTCTTTCTCCCCAAAACCTGTAACCTCAGTATAATCATGGGAAAAAATATCAAATGAATTATATTGCTTCTTTAATTGTCACGAATAATAGCACTAATGTAAGATGTTAATAATATGGAAAATTAGATGTAAGATATATAGGAACTTTGTACTCTCTTTGAAACTTTTTGGTCAATCTAAAACTATTCTAAAATAAAAACATTTATTTAAAAAAGCAATTATATTACAAAATGTACTATCCACTAGGCAGTAGGTTTCTGGGGAAGGGAAGATAGTGCAATAGAGCAGAGATACTGCCTAGGAATTCCCACCTCTTCCAGTAGATTCTGCAACAATAGTCAGGACTGTGCAACTGGAATCAAAATAAAGAATTATTTTCTGGGTTCTGTGGGTACCTAACATGCTTGTTTAAAGATCATTTAAAGCACAAACCATAGGATGGCATCACCCTCACCCTTCCTGCTTTTTGCCTTCCCTAAAGAAGCTATAAGCCTCATATTTTGGAAAGTCAGGACATCATCATGGTATAATAATGCCTGTGATACTCCAACCTGTTCTCTATCACCATCTCTTCGGAGCATCTGAATTGCCGTGGTCTTAGAAACAGAGTTTTAGGAAATCGACCTAAATTGACATGTCTGTTTATTTCTTTTATGTTGCCATGAAAAGTATTTTTACTTCCCCCTTGTTCAGCCACCAAGAAACTCCTAGAATATACCTTTAGCCAAGAAGGTGACACAGGACTTTAGTGGTCGAATTCACTCTTTGTGTCATAATAAAAGCAGTATGCCAATGGCTCAGCAATCCACATGGTAGAATGCACTGTTACAAGAATAGACATATCAAGAATTATGGTAAAAAAAATAAATTTTGGAAGTTGAATATTAATAAATCAAATGTTTGAAAAATAATTGAATTACATAACATTTAGTTTCTAAGATAAAGCCTTTTCTGAGACTGGTTAATTAAATTAGTGTCTCAATTAAAATGTAGTTTTAGTGATTTTAAATTTAACTTTTTCATTACTGACTAAACAAACAACTAAGAAAGTTTTCAAATTATTCTAATATGTATTAGAAAATTTCACAATAGGAATACATTGTACTTGGCTTGTAAAAACATGAAAATATACAGAACAGAGGCTTTACTAGAAATTTTGAGGGAGTCTATATGAGTAATGTACTTCCTACTAATTCTTCATACATTTTGAGCATGAAAACTTATTAACACAACCAAAAAAGCCTTTTGTGATGTCTACAGTATTTTTCTAGACCTAAGAATTAGTGACTAAGTCTCTTAACACTAAATGTTTCACATTATGAATTTTGCTTTTTTAAAAGCTTTCTATTTAGACAGTATATTTTAGTAATCAAAAGAGTCATATTTTCAATTCCTGTGGTTCTACACGTCCAATACTCCTTGATTTTACCTAATAAGACTGCTTTTTTAGAGAGAATGGGAAGAAGAATAATTCTTCTCATGCGGTACAAGCAGGTCAGACTGTGATATGTTGGTCTCACTAATATCTTTACATTCTCCTTAGAATAAATGAATGCATTATCTCATTCTTAATACTATATATGCACTGTGAAATAAACAATCCTTTACTTTAAAATAAATGTTTAGAATACAATAATTTATAAAATATAAAATAAAATTATAATACATGATAATACTAATACTTCCCATTAGCATTAAGGAAATCATCTCAATAAATAATCCTATATAATTAATTATAAAGTTCACATATATCACATCCAATGAATATCAAATATAGCATAATTAATCTTTTAAATGTACTGTTTTCTAAAAGCACATAGTTACTTTCAACATGGCTATATCAGAAATATTAATTTTTTTACTTAAGTAAATAATGGAAACATAGTTAAATTAGACAGAAAAATGAATAAAGATGCTATCCAATAATAAGAATGTTCATTTGTGGGTTGTAAGTAGAAACGAGGTATGCTTTTTGAAACTGTATTTTTGCAAGTGTTCTCAGTTTTAGAAGTCCGATTTTCTGATGTTTACACTTTCATTTCAGACAAGTTTGAATACAGTTTTGTATTAAGTTACCACATATTATGTTGTGGATTTTTGCAAACTGCTATGTAATTTGTGGCTCATTTCCCCTGCCCAGAGCTCAGGGGAGCTTTCCATATTTTTATATCATACATTTGTTTATAAGTAGAGAAAGGAAGAATTAAAAGATGAAATAACAAACAAAAACATTAAACATGATTTTCCACTCAGTGGGCACAGAGCAGAATTTCAAAAAGGGAAAATAGTCTTAAGTGGCCATAAGACCCTGAGCCCTTCCAGTGAAGAAACTGAGATCCATTCTGCACTCAGATATGTTTGGGAATACATTTTATTGCCAGGAAACATGGCACAGAATAGGGCAAAGCAGCCACAGATGCAGTATAATTAAGTGCTTCAATGCAAGAAGGGTTTAAAACCCAACGGTGTTCTGTCACCTATACGATTTGCTGAGTAGTCATAATAGCTGGTCCACCTAGAGCACATATAATGGGCCAGGTGCTCTTCCATGTGCTATGTCATTGTCATTTAAGCTTCACGACAAATTTATTTTGCAGATTAGAAATTAAGGTTACTTTGCTTCTTCATGTGTACTTTAACAGTCTAGTTAAGACTTTATCTCAGGTCCTCCATATCCAGTGCCTATGCCCTTCATCACAAATCAACATCCCTTAAGGCTTCAGTTTACACCCATACAAAATGAGTTGGGGGGGTATAACTGTACTCTGCTTATTTCATAGTAGATTTAATTATGGCTAAATGGATGTAGAAAACCTTTCACTTAGTATCTTTTAGGTAAGGGTAAACAATTGCTAAGCTGGCAGCAGAGTAGATACAATGACTGGAATCATAAAATGTGCTTTTAAAGATTATTTTGTTTTTATTAAATTTAGATTTCCCAATCAGATAAATTAAATCAAATCTTGAAGGAGAAGATACTTCTCAAGACCTTGGCTATGTTAATCAAATAAAATAATTTTGAAATGGCAACTCTATTTGGTATTGCATAGAATTTTGACTTTTGAGAAAGACTTAAGGCATATTTAGAGTACAATAAAGGATCTAAAAAATAGTTACCCAAATTGACAAATTCAGGAATCAGTTTTAGATTTTGGTTGGCACTGATGTAATACAATAATAAATTCTAGTAAAGAATTTGTTTGCCTGATGGCCTAGTAGTGTCTCAGTGGTGTTAAACCTGTAGTTTCTCAACTAATGTACAATACCGGTTGTTACCTAAATGTCAGATACCACAGGCCTCCGTACTAGGGGACAGCTTGGTCAACTGCAGAGAGCAGGGGACCCGGAGGCCATAGATTTATCCTCTAGATATGGTTTACGTGACTTTGAGCATGTCACTAATCTTTGCTGAGCTTCTGCATTAACAGCATAAAGTGTTTTATTTAAAGGAAGAAGTCGTGAACATCTTGATATGCCAGAAACTGTTCAAAGTAGCCTTGATTCATTTTCTTTTTTTCTTAGAGGTTTATGTATATTTTGTTTGATTTTATTTCAGAAAATTATGGGGATACAAACATTTTGGTTATGATTTGCTTTTGTGCAGTTTGAGTCAAAGTTATTAATGTACCCATCACCAAGATAGCGTGTATTGTACCCATTATGTGTCAATTTACCAATCCCCTCCTCCCCCTCCCACCTGCCTGACACCCAAGAATGTTACTTCTGCATATGCACATAAGTTTTGATCAGTTAGTACCAATTTAATGGTGAGTACATGCGGTATTTATTTTTCTATTCTTGTGATACTTCACTTAAAAGAATGGGCTCCAGCTCCATCTACAGCTTCAATGCAATCCCTATTAAAATACCAACACCATTTTTCACAGATCTAGAAAAAGTAATTCTAAACTTTGTATGGAACCAAAGAAGACCCGATATAGCCAAAGAAACTTTAAGCAAAAAGAACAAATTGGGAGACATCAATTTGCCAAAGTTCAAACGATTCATATTCTTAATGTGTGTAGAAAAACTTACAATCTAATGCACTGGGTAGCTGACACTTTATTTTGGTGACTGTATTATATTGGAGGTTGAGGAAGGAACGGGCAGTAATGAACCAGATGCAGATGGACTGGCTATATGTCCAAAAGCAGTGAATATATGTGACATGTTTTGTTTTAAAATCTCTATATTATGTTTGGTTGTCTAAGATCCAGAGCCAGTGTGCTGAGTGAATGATCTCTTATCAAAATATTTGCACCACTGTTTCAGTGTTGTAATTTTAGAAGATTCCTTCTTATGTTTCTCAACACTTTCATACCCACGTCTTCCTTTGTATGTAAGACTGCTGCTACTCATTTTTAGTTTTCTTTGCATATATGTAATATCCATTGACAGAGCATATCTGGACACTTATTTTAAAACAAACAAAACATTGTATTAGGCAAGGAAACAATATAGCTTTCAAAAGTTTTATTAATATGTCTGCCTTTCAAGAGCTGCCTTGAAAAATGACAGGAGACTATGGTAAAGCAAATTGCTTGTAAGATTCATATATCCCACATAGAATTTCCTCAAACTTGATTAAAATTGTCATTTGTTAACCACATGACATTTCGTCCGTTGCTTTCTACTACTTTGTCACTTTTTTAGTAAGAAATTTGGAGGTAATTTGTGGAAACGAAAACAAAGAGGCAAAGACTTTGTAAAGAAAATTCAAATAAAATAATTTTGCAAGTAAAAAGAAAAAACTGTGTACTCAAAAAAGATTTCCATGCTTTAAAAAAATCACATCTATGTCTGTAAATTTTAGTCGTTAGGAAATTTATTATGTGTTAGAAATCACTTCCTTTAGATAGTTTCTAGATCATTATGCTATTATTTAATGGTTTCTCTCCAGCCCTCATCGTATTTGCACCATTGCTCTATTGAATGTGGGGAACCAGATGTTACTTGAGTTATGGCACCATGACGGTCTTTAATAAACAGAGGCATATCCTAAATAAACATAAATATTGGTTTTAACTTATGTAAATATAAGACTTTCAAGTAAAATAGTTTTGGTTGTCAACAAACAAAAACAAACAGGCTTAGTTTTAAAGATACAATATCTAACATAACTAAATTGCTGAACTGTGTCTCAGGTGTGTTTGTGTACTAATAATAGAACATTCACATGCCTTGAATCATTTACTATTAAATCTTTCTCTGTTAAACCAACCATAAAATTGCTCCTTTACTTACTATCAAATGACAACATTGATAGATAGTGACATATGAGTTCAACTGGGGAGAAAAATACTCCTAGAAATAAATATACTTTGACCTACATGGGCAAAATACAACTTTGAATTAAAAATGACATGAAAAATGTTTTTATTGTTACCATATGTACTTTCCATTGTGTACTCTTATTTAGCTAGTAAATAGGTGCCACACCTGTTTTCAAATTTCTGTTAGAAAATAATTTCGTTTGAGGAAGGACAGATTAAGATACACACATATATATATATATATATAAATTTCAGACTTACTATTCTTTACCTTTCCATTTTTAGTAAAGTTTATAAAATAATTTATGCGATTTTGGCAGATAGCTCAGATGCAGGGCTGGTTCTATGGGCATACAATCTGTACAGTCACAGAGGGCTCTGGATTTAGATGGACTCTGCTCTTGGTTTAATCTGTTGTCACTCTTTAGAAATTCTTAATATTTGAACAAGAGGCCCGACATTTTTATTTTGGATTGAACGTTGCAAATTATGTAAACCAATACTTCTCAGCTGTTCAGTACATCTATGATTGTAACATTGCTTGTGTTAGTAAAATAAATATAATCAACTTAAACATATACATAAACCACCTATTAGTGGGTTTGCCAGGCCCTTTGCTGGGACAACTGCCCGGTCAAGATTGAGCTCCAGAAATCATATTGCTGATTTGAGATTCTGACCAAAACTGTTTGCTCTCCTCCTCTCAGATTCCCCAAATTTGATTGTTTCATTTCTTCCTAGGATTACAAGTGATATCTCAGGAAGTGTCTAATTAGTTCTCTTAGTTTAACCACACCTGTACAAATTTCAGTTAAATTTAAACAGATGAGATTTAACTGACATGAACATCAAAAATAGGAATTTCAATAAAATAAATAATAGAAACTATTAAATAAAATATAATGCAATATTAAGAAGAATGAGACGAAGCTATAAATATGGTCAGGGAAAAGACATGATGTGTCTTTTTAAAAACGTATTTAAGGACAATATGTACAGCAATGTCTCCTTTTTGTTGTTTTAGAAATTCATTTAAGTATGAACAGACTTTGAAAAGATGCCTATTCAAACTGTTAACAGAGATGGTTACACATATGGGGATATATATATGGATTTATATATAGGGGTTGACTATAAGAGAATTTTTATTTTTTTGGTACAAAGTTTTGCTTTATTTAAATAGTTTACCAAAATGTTTCTTTTTTAATTAGAGAAAAGATTGGCATTCCTAAAAAAATAAATGTCTAATATGACTTTCTTTGTTGAACACATCCATCTACATTTTCAAAAATATTTGGTCATTCTCAAAATAAATATTTTAAACTATGAGTTTAAAACTGTAACTAGTAAAGTTAGAAAGTGAACTATTGCAATCATTTACATAAATGTTTCCCCCTAGGGCCTGTCAATTATCCAACTATTTCAAATTCATGAAAATGAATTCGTATGTTTGACATTGTGCGTATACAGACCCTTTAAGGTTCAAATATTGCTTACAGTCAAGAAAAATCAGTTAAGTAACCTCATGCAGTAATTAAATATAAAATTGCAATCCCTGTCCTCAAAAAAAAAAAATCACAGTTTAGTGAACCACACAGGCAGTGATAAGGACAATATATTTTAATTCACATTTAAAAATAGATGAGTGACCTATTGGAAAATATTATAATAAGTTAAACATCAGAGCAAATCCCTCTTCCTGGTCCTAAATGAGATTTTCTTCCTCAGTATTATAAAAGTGATTAACTAGGAAGTAAAATAAAGAATTCTGTGTTGAGGTATATTTTGAGAAATTATTTTGTTAATCCCAAAATTATGAGTCCAAATATAATGATGATCTAACAAAGAAGGTCAATGTATAGTGATACTAGAGGATTTTTATGTATAAAATGAATTATATGTACCTAAAAAACACAGCTAGTGATAAAGTTAATTACCCATATCAGCACGCACACTTTGTAATGCTATTAACATTTTGATTGGTTTGTCCATGAAGCAGCAAACTGCCAAAGTTTTTGGAGTATTCTCATCACCATTTTCAGGCCCTCTTTGCAGTATGCTTCCCCCAAATCCCATATTACAATTGAAAATTATCATTTATCATCATTATCCAAAGTCAAGTATATAAATAAGACTTGTCATTAGTGGAAAGCAAATGCCTTTGATTCATACGCCAATTAAACATCTTCAGAAATAATTTCATAATGGGTTGTCTGAGAAGAATATAATTTACCAGATCCCCTCCGTAATCTCCTTTGTGTGGTGACTACCCTTTTAGATAACTTCATGAAATTAGAGAACAATTAATAGAAACTTTTACAAATAATATCAACATCATTCAAATTTTGTCTAACAGATTGCATGGAAAAAGATATTAAAATTTGATGCTGACGTTGGTTGGTAAATATAGGAAAGTTCACATGACAAGAAAAGGATGTTGCTAATATGACTAATAATTAAAGGTTGAGCCCTGTCAAAGTTTTTCAAATTTCATAAACATGTAAAATTAAAATTCCAAAGCATCAATTTTTACTTTATTTATCAAACCTTATATATTTGAGCAAATTGGTAATTTCACAAAGATTTTACACACACACACACACACACACACACACACACACACACACACAGAGGATACATATCACAAAAAAATAAAGTAAAATAATCATAAAAATATTTATACAGTCAAATTTGAACCTTATTTCTAAACCTAAAGACATTTTCAAATATGATAAGCCTTGTTAGGGAAGAATTGTTTCTCTCCCCCCTCAATCTAAAGTCTTAAACCCCAGTACCCCAGAATGTGACTATATTTGGATATTAGGCTTTTAAAGAGGTGATTAAGGTAAAATGAGATCATATGGGTGATATGATTGATATGATATCAGCCAATATGATTTCTGCTCTTATAAAAAGAGATTAGGGCACAGACATAAATGGAGGGAAGACCATGTGGAGCCACGAGAAGAAGACTGACATGTGCAAGCCAAGGACAGAGGCCCTTAGAAGAAGCCGACCCTGCCAACAGCTTGATCTTGTAAGGTCTATCTCAATATTCCCTGGTCCTCAGTTCCCAGTGTCAAGAGAGAGTACTGATATAAAGTTCAGCCAATAATGGAGTGATCACAAATACAAAGCAATCCCGCAGAAACAAACTTTCTTATTATAGAAAAGAAAGAAACCATACAAAGTGAAAGTAAAGAAGGAAGCTACTCAAAGTGAAAATACATTCCAGAGAGAGGAGCAGGTCAGTCTCCAGAGTGGAGAAAGATGGTGAGGACGCCCATGTGACTTCCTTTTATTGGCCTGGTGCAGGGGAGGGCTTACAGGAGGTGTAGAATATTTCCAAATGATTATCAGGTGTTCTGTATTTTCCTGCAGTCCCTTCCCCTGATTGGTCCCCGGCTTCTCCACCCCTAGGAACCATTCTCCTGGCCTACACACACCACCTGCAGATTTGATCCCTACCTAACTTCCAGGACTTCTATCTTCCAGAATTGTGGACAAAGTAAATTTCTGTTACTTAAGCCACCAGAAA
>CAUYSK010089902.1:0-65576 GCA_963575035.1 Avahi laniger | reverse complement strand
CTGCCGTCAGCTCCAGTAAGGAACGTGCCTTTCGCTCCGGGCAGGAAGGTGGGCGGCGGGGCGAGAGGGGGCGTCGTGACGCCGGGGTCGCGAGCCCAATTCTCCGCTCGGGGTAAGATGGCTCCGCTCCTAACTCGCCGGCGCGACCACACACGCGCCTCTCCCTCCCAGCCTCTTCGCCGGGGCCGCGAGGGTCGCGCAGGCCGTTCGCGGCGCGGGGCCAGCCGAAGCGCCCCCCGGCCGGCGCCGCGGGCGCGAGTGCGGGTCCCGCGAACCGCCTGCCCGCCAGACAAAGCTGACAACATGGCTACCTCCGCTCGAACAAGTTCCTCGCAAGTTGAGCCACGGCGGGCGCCGGGGCTGCGGCAGAACGCAGCGCGCGCCTCGGCGGCCGTCGTCCGTCAACTTCAAGTTTCCCTCCGCGGAGCCCTGCCCGCAGCCCGCCCGGCGCCGAGGACGGCCGCCCCGCCGAGGCCGGGCCCGGGAAACTTTCAACGTCTGCAGCCCGCAACTGACAGCCGGGGCGGCGGGCGTCGCGACTCACCTTCAGACAGGTCCTCGATGCACTCGAAGGTGATCTCGAACTGGAACGGGTTGTAGAAAGGGGAAGGGTTATCCAGCACCACTACATTGTTCACCTGAACCTTTGCCATATTTTGAAAAAAAGAAAAACAAACAATGGGAACTGGGGCTTGTTGCGGCACAATAAAGTCCAGCGCGTGGCCGCTCGGGAGAGCGCAGACCCCCGCCCCGGTGCCTGCCCGACGTCGTGCAGCGGCGACTTGAGAAACTTTTTTTTTCCTCTTTTTATTTACACGGGAGCACTCCACAGTGTTTTGCAGCTTTCCTATTTCACTAAACTACAGCCCATTCTGCTCTGATAACTAGCAGCGTTGCCCGCGATTGGCTGCACCCGAGCTCTGACCCTCCTCCTCCAGCGAGGGCCTCGGCAGCGAGCAAGATGGGCTCCCGCTCCCGGAACGGACTCGGAAACTTTAACTGCGGCTCCACCTGCTGGTGTGGATTAGGACAAAGGCGGAGAACAAAGTGAGTGGAATAAGGGCTGGGAGGCCCGCGCGGAGGCCGCCGGCGGCGGCGGGGGGAGGGGCGGTGCAGGCCCCGCCCCCGGCCCGGCGACTCCCGCGCCTCACGTCGGGCGTGGCCGCGCCGGGGGCGTGGCCCCGCCGGGGAGGCGTGGCCCCGCTTGGTGGGGGTGCGATCTCGGTCTCTCCCCGCCCCTCGGGTTTGCTTCGTGTTGGTTTTTGGGGGGGGGGGTTGGGTTTTTTTCCTTCCTTTTAACGGTCTTTTTACATCAGTGCAATGGCTATGCCGGCTCTCCTGAATTTAGCAGATGAAATTCGGTTGTCTACACTAGGTTAGGTTCAGCTATGTGTCGGGTAGTATTTGGATTAGAGAGAAGGGTTGGTTGCCGGGGAAATAAACTGCATTTTATAGACCGATGTCAGCTCGAAAAGAGCAAAGCCATTTTGGAAATCTAGTTCTTGGCCACTGTACGTTTGGGCACGACAGCGCCGTTGAGTAGACGTAAAATAAAGGACAAGGAGATGATTTTCCACACACACACTGCTTGGAAAATCAAAATAGGTAATCTTTGGGCTGCACCTGAGTCTTCTTTTTCCCATTTCAGATCTGAAAAGTCCTAGAACAAGAAAAAAAATTACAAGAGATGTGATCAGTTACACCCCAGGTTACTGCCTTTTGGGCAGCGTAGCAGGAACATAAAAGGAGAAAATGGAAGTGTCAGAAGATCAAAAGAGCAACAAATATAACAGGAATAGGAAAGAACACAAAGGCACACCAAGACATTTGATCTTCAAAAAAATGTGTAACCTAAACCGTTAGTAAATGAAAGTGTATGCCACGACAAGTAAATTCTGAGGAGCCTTTGCTTGCCTGTAACCAGTTCAGTGTCTGAACTGAGGAAATGTATTAGTTTATGCTTGGCTAGGATTGTGGGGAAAGGGAAATCTTTTAACACGTTTGTGAACTCAAACTATTTCCGTTTACTAAGTAAGAGTGGTGTAAAGGTTGGTTTTGTTACTTGCTATTCATAATCCGTTGTTTTTCCTAAGTGTTGTTAATGAAACCACCAAACTTGAGTGACTCCCAAGCAGCTAACCATATTGCAACAGATAAGTCACTTAGAATGTCTTCATTTATGAAGTACCCAAGGGGGCCCACCTGATGCTTGGAGGGATGCATGGAATGTAACCCTCAGCTCACTTCTCTACAGATTACTTGGGGGAAGGATGGCTCAAAGAGATTGTTTTGGCTCTAACATGAACAAAGCCTACACTAGTGCCTAGGGCAGAAATAAATGAACCTAGTTAGCTGTTGTTACAGACTTAATTATGTCTCCTTTGAATTCATATGTTGAAGAACTCTAAACCCTGAGTACTTTGGAATGTAACTATATTTGGAGATTGGGCTTCTAAAGAGGTGATTAAGTTAAATGAGGCCATTAGAGGGGGCCCTAATGTAATCTCATTGATGTCCTCATAACAAGGGGAAATTTGGACATAGGAGCACACGTGCACAGAGGAAACAGCAAGAAGGCAGCCATTTGCAAGCCAAGGAAAGAGGCCTTAGAGGAAACCAAACCTACCAACACTTCGATCTTGGCTTTCTAGCTTCCAGAACTGTGAGAAAATAAATTTCTATTGTCCAAGCCACGCAGTCTATGATATTTTATGGCAGCCCTAACAAACTAATATAGCTATAAGATTTTTTCCTCATAATTAAGCTTGTTTGAGAATTGAAACTTATTTAATCCAAATATTGGTCAGTTATCAAGTGCTTTCTGTGGCATGAAATGAAGTGGTCATTTAGCCTTGCCAGTAGGAAAGAGTGTAGTGTATCGTGGAATGGCTATGGCCGTTCTTCAGAGGAAGTATCTACCATTGGACACAAAGCTTGACCTCTGAAGAGACAATATGTAGCATCCCTCCATGGATCCAAGGCACCTATACAGAGGACTCCTAAGAATCTGAAACTTGAAGTTAAATTGAGGTCACGCACAAAACAAAATGAAAGAGTGAATTTAAATGTACTAGAATTAAATTGTATTAAATTGTGCTGAATTAAAATGTATTGGAACTGACATCAATCCATTCTCAGTCCCTGCCCTCTACAAAAGTTACCATAGGAATGGAGGTACTAACCTCTTGCCTTTGTTCAAATCCTAGATTTTACCTGGGGTAATTAAATTATGGCTGTGTTGAATTGCCTTTAAAGAGTCATTTGTATTATTCCCTTTTTTTTTTTCGTGAGACAGAGTCTTGCTCTGTTGCCTGGGCTAGGGTGCTGTGGAGTCAGCCTAGCTCACAACAACCTCAAACTCCTGGGCTCAAGGGATCCTCCAGCCTCAGCCTCGCAAGTAGGTGGGACTGCAGGTGTTTGCCACCATGCCCGGCTAATTTTTTCTGTTTTTAGTTGTTCAGCTAATTTCTTGTTATTTTTAGTAGAGATGGGGTCTCGCTCTTGCTGAGACTGGTCTCAGACTCCTGAGCTCAAGCAGTCCTTCCACCTTGGCCTCCCAGAGTGTTAGGGTTTCAGGCATGAGCCACCATGCCTGGCCATTGTTCCCATCTTTTTAAAAAATTCTCATGTAAGGCTTGTTGTTTTAATATGGTCTTTAGTTAGTTTAAAAGGCTCCCTTTTATTAGTGACAGGATGTGTCAAAATTTAATGACAGTTTTAAATACAATTGTCTCTGTGTAAGTAAAATATAGAGATTTACTGGAGTTTACAGACATTTCCAAATGGAATAAATTATATAGTAATGATTTTAATAATAACTCATTACGTATATACAGAGAGCATTTATTATGTGAAATTTTTGTACTGTGCTCTGTGAAATAGATATAAAACATATGAAGACCTTATGGTCCAGTAGGAAAGGTAACTATGTAATCAAATAAGTATGATGCAGAATAGAAAGTGTTAAATGCAACTTTAAGCAATTATGTTAAAATAGGCAAAAAAAAAAACTTTTCTTTACCATTTGTAAACACTTCTAAATAACATATTTTTGAGCCTCACAATATTCTATGTGTGGTAGGAGAGTAAGGTATTATCATCCCATATGACAAATGAAGACGCTGGTGCTCAGAAACCCACTCCTCTAATTACTGTCCTAGTATCTTTCTCCTCTCAATACTGCATCAGGTAAACTTTAGAGTGGCCTTTATGTGTAGGAAAATGGATTGGTATCATTTTCTGGAAGAACACACAGGCTAGCAGACAGTGTAGTAATAACTGGCTCAACGAACTCTCGAGGAATAAAACTCCATTAATGGTGTTGGCCCAGGTATGTACCGGAAATGAGAGGAGGACTCAGCCAAGCCAAAACTGGGGGAGTCTCCCTGTTGAGACACTACAGATATTGAGCTTCCTGTTTGCAACAGGGACAATTGGGAAATAGGGAGAATGGAGCTACTCATCCTGGAATGTATCCTTATACTTTTTATAAGATTTCATGTGTGTGACATAAAATTACTTCCTCCCCATTCTCTACTCCACCTCATTAATAAAAGTTTCATTGTTTGGTTTTCATTGCTACCCACCATAAGTTATAGATATCTTAAAGATACAAGCTATATCTCATCCCTTGTCCATAGCTGGACTATACTGTTAAACACTTTTGAATAGTTTTAAGTATCATTCAGCTTTCTGAAGTACTGTGATTATGTTTATTGACAGTTTCTTGATGTTAATATCATGTCTTTGACCGAAAGAATGTGAATGGAAGTGCCTAATAATTACTTTGTTTCTTATACCTAGTTTTTTTTTTTTCTTTCCTTTAACCATGTCGTATTGGTCTTTATAACTCAAGCTCCTTCTAACCTCATTTTTCCTCTTGAACTCAGTCTCCAGTTATAGTCCATTTTCCTTCATGTTTTATATTCCATCATTTTCTCTCTAACCCTCCGCCTCTCCCATTCATCAGAGGCTCTTTTCTTTTTTTTTTTTTTTTTTTTTTTGAGACAGAGTCTCACTGTGTTGCCTGGGCTAGAGTGAGTGCCATGACGTCAGCCTAGCTCACAGCAACCTCAAACTCCTGGGCTCAAGCAATCCTACTGCCTCAGCCTCCCGAGTAGCTGGGACTACAGGCATGCGCCACCATGCCCGGCTAATTTTTTCTATATCTTTTAGCTGTCCAATTAATTTCTTTCTATTTTTGGTAGAGACGGGGGTCTCGCCCTTGCTCAGGCTGGTCTCGAACTCCTGAGCTCAAACAATCCACCCGCCTCGGCCTCCCAGAGTGCTAGGATTACAGGCGTGAGCCACCGCGCCCGGCCGAGGCTCTTTTCTTAATACCAGGAAAAAAGCAATGATCATTAGACAGAGCACTCAAATCTTTAAAACATCTCTAGGCTAGTGGTTTAGACCACTGCTTGCACTAAACCATTGCTAAGCTTTTCTAGTCGGTTACTATAGAGACAAATGACATTAGATGGAGTCATGCTTGGCAAAAGCTAGGCAAGTAGGCAAGGCCGTTTACAAAGAGTCAAAAACTAAAAAGAATAGGGAGGGGAAAGGTTTCACAATTGAGCTAATAGGCAATTAATTGGTAGGTAATTGGTTGGGTAGAATTTGCCTGCTAAGGCTTTGAACCCAGCATACAAAGAATCCACCTCCAAGTACCCCTGGTGTGATTGCACAATAATATCTTTTAAATAACAGCTTTGGTGAGATATCGTTCACTCAGTTAAAGTGTCTGAGCCAATAGCTTTTAGAATATTCAGAGTTGTGTAGCCATGACCACAATCAATTTTAGAATATTTTCATCATCTCAAAAAGATTCTTTGTGACCTTTAGCATCCCCCTTCTCACCCCTGTGCTCTCATCCC
This sequence comes from Avahi laniger, assembly GCA_963575035.1. Classification (NCBI taxonomy): domain Eukaryota; kingdom Metazoa; phylum Chordata; class Mammalia; order Primates; family Indriidae; genus Avahi; species Avahi laniger. The sequence continues at coordinate 59,703 of CAUYSK010089902.1, read as the reverse complement.
CTAGCAATAGGCAACCACTAAATTACTTTCTGTCTCTATATATTTGCCTATTCTAGATGTCTCATATAAATGTAATCATATAATATGTAGTCTTTTGTGACTAACATCTTTCAAGCATAATATTTTGATATTTTCATCCATGTTGTGGCATATATTGATACTTCATTTCTTTTTATTACCCAATATTCCATTGCATGGATATACCACATTTTATTTATCCATTCAGTCAGTTGATGGACATTTGTGTTGCTTCCACTTTTTGGCTATTGTGAATAATGCTGTTGTGAACATTTGTGTACAGATTTTTGTGTGGGACAAATGTTTTCATTTCTCTGGGTGTGTGCTTAGCAATGGCATTGCTGGGTCACGTGTGGTAACTCCTTTTGAGGAGCTACCAAACAGTTTTTTTAAAATGGCTGCACCATTTTACATTCCCACCAGCATTCCAGTTCCTCCACATCCCCATCAACACTTGTTATTATGTCTTTTTGATTATGGCCTTGGTGGTGTGTGAAGTAGCATCTCATTATGGTTTTGATTTGCATTTCCCCGATGGCTAAAGATGTTGAACATCCTTCATTTGTTTATTGGCCATTTGTATGTCTTCTGTGGGGAATTCTCTGTTCAGATTTTTTTGCCCCCCCTCCCCTTTTTTTTGTAAGTAGAGATAGAGTCTCATTATGTTGCCCGGGCTGGACTTGAATTCTTGGGCTCAAGTGATCCTCCCACCTCTGCCTCCCAAGTAGTGAGACTACAGGCGTGCACAACCACGCTGACTCTGTCTCCCTTTAAAAATTGGGTCATTTGTCCTTTTGTAATTGAGTTGTAAGAGTTCTATATATATTCTAAAGATAAGTCTCTTATCAAATTCATGGTTTGCTAAAATTTTCTCTTTTTCTGTAGGTTATCTTTTAATTTTCTTGATGGTATCATTTGCAGCATAAAAGCTTTTAATTTTGATGAAGCCCATTTTATCTATTTTGTTTTTTTTTGCTTGTGCTTTTCATGTCATTCACAAAAACCATTGCCTAATCCAAAGTTATGAAGATTTATGGCTATGTTTTCTTTTAAGAGTTTTATAATTTTAGCACCTTACATTTAGGTCTTTGATCTAGTTTGAATTAATTTTTATATATGGTATAAAGTAGGAGGTCCAAATTTATATTTTTACATGATGAAATCCGGTTTCCCAGAAGTATCTGCAATATCTGTTGAAAAGACTATTCTTTCCCCCATGAGTTGGATTGGAACCCTTATCAAAAATGAATTGACCTTTATAGTATATATGGGTTTATTTCTGGACAATCAATTCTGTTCTGTTTATCTGTGTCCTTATACCAGTACTACATTGTCTTGATAACTTTAGCTTTGTATTATGTTTTAAAATCAGAAACTGTGAGTCTTCCAACTTTGTTCACCTTTTTCAATATTGGCTATTTGGCATCTTGTGTATTTTCTTATGAATTTTAGGATCACCTTGTCAATTCTGCAAACAAACTACTTGGGATTTTGATAGGGATTACATTGAATCTGTAGATCTGTTTGTGGAATATTGCCATATTAACAACATTGTTTTCTAATCTGTGAACATGGTATTTCTTTGCATTTATTTAGATCACTTTTAATTTCTTTCAACAATGTTTTGTAGTTTTTAGAGTATAGGTTTTATACTTTCTTAAATTTACTCCTGCATATTTTATTCTTTTTGATGCTATTGTAAATGGAAATATTTTCCAAATTATATTTTCAGATTCTTCTTTGCTAAGCGTATAGACATACCATTGACTTTTTTGGTCTCCTTCTGTCAGAGTTCTTGATGGATTGATTCTTTTATCATTGTAAAATGCCTGTCTTTACCTCTAGTGATAGTTTTTCATTTTAAAATCTGTTTTGTCTGATATTGGTATAAATACTCCAGCTTTTTTATTGTTTACATATATATCTTTTTTCAACTTTTTATTTTCAATCCATTTGCTTCTTTGAATCTAAAGTGTCTCTTGTAAATAGATAGCCCAGGCTGGGCATGGTGGCTCACGCCTGTAATCCTAGCACTCTGGGAGGCCGAGGCGGGAGGATTGCTTGAGGCCAGGAATTAGAACTCGCCTGAGCAAGAGTGAGCCCCTGTCTCTACTAAAAATAGAAAGAAATTAGCTGGACAACTAAAAATATATAGAAAAAATTAGCCGGGCATGGTGGCACATGCCTGTAGTCCCAGCTATTTGGGAGGCTGAGGCAGGAGGATTGCTTGAGCCCAGGAGTTTGAAGTTGCTGTGAGCTAGGCTGACACCACAGCACTCTAACCCAGGTAACACAGTGAGACTCTGTCTCAAAAAAAAAAAAAAGATAGCCTAGAGTTGGATCTTGTTTTTGTAATTCATTTTGTCAATCTATGCCTTTTGATAAGATTATTTAATTTATTCACATTTAATGTTAGATTCATGTCTGCCATTTTACTTTTTGTTTTTTATATTTCTCAAGTCTTTTCTTTAATTTCTCCTTTACTGCTTCCCTTTGCATTAAATGAATATTTTCTAATACCGCATTTTTTATTTCTTTAATGATTTTTCCCTTTTTTTGGAGGAGGATTATTTTCTTAGTTATTGTTATAGGGCTTACTTATCAGAATCTATTTCAGATGTATACTTATTTTATTCCAGTGAAGTACAGAAGTGTTACCTCTGTGTAGTTCTATATCATTTTCACCTTTTTATGCTGTAATATTTATACATATTCAATCATATATGTTACAAACATAAAAATACATTATTTGTTGCCTTATGTAATTTTGTGCTTTCTAAAGAAGCTGAGAAAAGAAAGAAGAACAAAGATGTATGTATAGAATTTGTTATATTAACTTTCTTAATTACTGTTTCTGGTTCTCTTTATTTATTCTTATGGATTTAAGTTACCATCTGGAATCATTTCCTTGATCCAGTATAACTTTCCTCCCACCTGTGTTTTTGTTTTGTTTTGTTTTGCTGTTTTTGCTAAATACATTACATTTCTATATGTCATAGGCCCAATGATACAATTATATACATATTGTTTTATACAATTGCTTTTAAAATCAGTTTAAGAGAAAAAATATGCCTTTAAACTTTTTTTTTCTAATTACATAATTACATTTGCCAGTGCTCCTTCTTCTTTTTTGTGGATTTAACTTACCATCTGGGTGATTTGTTTTCAGCCTAAAGAACTTCCTTTGGTAATTCTTTTAAGGCAGGCCTGCTAGTTAGTAATGCTCCCAGTTTTTGTTTATCTGGGAATGTCTTTATTTTGCCCTCATTTTTGAAAGATAGTTTTGCTAGACATAAGATTCTTGGAAGACTTTTGCTTTTTCTTTCAACACTTTGAATATGTCCCACACTGTTTCTGATGAAAGTCAGATCTTAATCTTCTTGGGGCTTTGTTATAAGTGTACAGTTGTTTTTCTTCTAATTGCTTTTAAAATCTTTTCTCTGTCTTTTGTTTTCAGCATTTTACTATGATTTATGGATGTGGATTTTCAGATATTAAGCCAACATTGCATTCTTGAAGTAAATCCCACTTGGTCATATTGTATTAATATAATCTTTTTTATGTGTTGCTGGATTCGGTTTCCTAGTATTTTGTTGAGGATTCTCACATCTATATTCATAAGAGATACTAGTTTTTAGTGTTCTGGTGATGTCTTTGTCTGATTTTGCTGTATGGGTAATACTGGCCTCATAGAATGAGTTAGGAAGTGTTTCTTTCTCTTTTCCCTCTAGAGAAGAGTTTGTGAAGAATGGTATTTGATTCCTTACAAATTTGGGCCTCAAAGTTGGAGAGGATAAGAAGTGCTGTCTATCCCTCCTGGTGAGATACCTTATCCTTTTATTAGGAGCTAAAAGGGAGCCCCTCTTCTTGGCCACGCCCACCTGGAGTGAAGCCTCCATACACCTAAGCCGGGGGTCAGGGGAGAGGAAGAAAGCAGGTCATGATTTAAGTGTCATAGACTCTCATTATTCTTAGCAAGGTTCAGATTTCTGTGAATAAATGTCCTTGCATTTGCTGTATGCCCTTTAGGACAATTCCAGTGGTTGGGTTTTTGAAAATAATTTGTACCAGTTAGGCTTGCTTCACTGAGGAGCATGTCCCTGGAGCACCTCATGGTGCCACTCCAGAAACGGAACCCTTCCGTTGTTCTAAGCGCAGCTGTTAGTCCTGGTTTGTAACCTCTGATGCCAGTGTTCCCCCTTGAGTGTTTTTAAGGAAATTTTATTAGAATAGGCTACAAGTTCCATGTCCTTATGGAGAAAATGTAATATTTAAACAATTAATTCCACACTTTGACCCACTGAGTATTACCTTAGGATACAAACAAACCACAGGTCAATAGGAAGGTGAGTGCTGTTGTTATTCTTTGATAATTGGCCTGCCAAAATTGCCAAACTCTTAATTGAGCAATTTTGCCCTGCAAAAGACAAAATATTTCTGACATGTAACAACCTTCTCTGACAGTTATACATTTTTTAAAGGGTACGTATAAGTAGGTGCTAGTTGGAAAATGAAGAGGAAAGCTTCATGGAGGAAGAAAATGTTATCTAGGTGGGGAGGGAAACAGGATTCAAAGGGGTGGGACTCAGGGTATATAATTAAACGTTATTGTACAATTACATTTAATCCTTGGCCAACAAAGTACATTGTGTTTATTACTTCTGTAGCACATGTAGTAGTCTCCTCTTATCTGAGGTTTCACTTGTCCATGGTTTCAGCTTCCCACAGTCAACCACTATCTGAAAATAGGTGAGTACAGTACAATAAGATATTTTGAAAGAGAGAGACCACAATCACGTAACTTTAGTTACAGCATATTGTTGTAAGTAATTCTACACATTGACCCACTGAGTATTACCTTGGAATACAAACAAACCACAATTGCTGTGCCTAATTTATAAATTAAACTTTATCATAGCTATATATGTATAGGAAAAAACCGTACATATAGGGTTCAGTACTACAGAGTTTCAGGCATCTGCTGGTGGTCTTGGAACATATCCCCTGTGAATAAGGGGGGACTACAGTACTTTAATATTAACAAACGCTTGCTGAATTGTTGAACAGAGGAGTCCTATACAAGAAGGGAGAATGAATTGGGACTTACCCCTGTGCCCCTTGGCTGCCTCTTATTGCCTTTCCTATTCCAGTACTAAAAACCCAAAGTTTAAAAGGAAAGACATCTTAAATATAATCACCTTTTAATCATTAGAAAAAATATTTCTTTTCCCCTTCTTGCCTCTCATAAGACAGAGACAAAGACTCAGATAACATTGTTTTCCTTCCATCTTTGGAATTCGAGGAATTATTATAGCAAAAGTGGGAAGAAATACTTAGGTATCTTAGTTTTTAATCATCTTTGCCATAGAATTTAGAGAATGGCTGAAAGGCCTTCTGTACTAAGAGTAATAGGATTGGAAGGGATTTTTAGACTCTTTTGTCCTTTAGATGGGTACCCATTCATTGCATAAATAAAACACCTTTTCATACTATCTCTGATAAATGGACATTCCACCTTTACTTAAATGGTACTTTGATGAAAAGCTCACTACTTTGTAAGGCAGCTCACTTCTTTTTAAACACCTCAGGTTGCCAGTAATTCCTTGTAAACTTGTACATGTTAGTCTCAGTTAATTCTTTTGAAACTGATCCAAATATATCTAATTCTTGTCCTATAGGATAATTCTCTGAGTATTTAAATATGTCTGTTCTCTACATCTTTTTTCAAGCTAAACATACTTCATGGTATAAACTATTCTTTAAATGATATTATTAATATTTCTACGTTCTTCATTATCTCATTACCCTTTTCTTTTTATTAGTATTTCTTTTAAAATTTGATGTCCCACCATAGACATTAATACTTTAGATGAAGAGTTGGCACCTTTTTCTGTAAAAGGCCAGATACAAATCTTTTAGATTTGGTGGCCACAAAATGTCTATCACAACTACTTACTGCTGCCATGGTAGTGTGAAAGCAGCCACAGACAATATATATAAACAAATTAGCATGACTGTGTTCCAATAAAATTGTATTTCCAAAAACAGGTGGCTGGGCCAGCTTTTGTCTACAGATCATGGTTTGCTGACTCCAGATGCTGAGCTACAGATGCTGTCCAACCAGTGCAGAGCCTAGTGTGGTTATATCCTCACTTGTGAATGCTGTTTTTGCATTAACACTTTTATGATTGTATTCAAATATTTTGTCTGATGTTAGAGTAGCTACTCTACTCCTCTTTGGGTTACGATTTGAATGAAATATCTTTTTTCCATCCTTTCATTTTCAGCCTGTTTGTACCTTTAAGTCTGAAGTGTGTCCCTTGTAGACAGCACATAGTTGGATCATGTTTTTTTTCCTCCATTCTACCAACTTCTGCCTTTTCATTGAAGTGTTTAATCTATTTACATTTAATAATAATTACTAATAAGGTAGGATTTATGTATGCCATTTTTCTTTTTGTTTTCTATATATCTTATTTGCTCTTTGTTCCTATATTCCTCCATTACTGCCTTCTTTTGTATTAAATATGTATTTTCTAGCATATCATTTTTTATGTTCTAGTTTCGACTATACTAACAAACATAGTGTATCATTTTAATACCCTTTTCATTTCTTATACTGTATATATTTTTAGTTATTTTCCTACTGGTTGCTTTAGGGGTTATGATCGGCATCTTAATTTAAAGCAATCTAGTTCAGATTAATACCAGTTTAATTTTAATAGTGTATAAAAATTTGTTGCAATTTTGTTCCCTTATCTTCCTTTGTGATTTGTATTGTCATACAAATCATATCTTTATATATTAGAAGCTAAACAACATATTTTATATTTTTTATTTACACAATTTTCTTATAAATCAGATAAGAGTTACAAAGCAAATTACATTTATACTGTCTTTCGTATTTACCTGCATAGTTACTGTTATCGGTGCTTTTTATTTCTTCACTTCAATTTGAGTTACTATCTTAGTGTCCTTTCATTTCAGCCTGAAAGAAGACTCCCCATAGTATTTCTTGTAGGGTAGGTCTGTTAGCACTATCAACACTGATTTGTTTAGAGGGGGGAGTGCTTTTTTTTTCCTTTTTCTTCTTTTTTTTCTTTTTTTGAGACAGAGTCTCGCTCTGTTGCCCAGGCTGGAGTGCAATTGCCCGATCATAACTCACTGCAACCTCAAACTCCTGGGCTCAAAGTATATTCCTGCCTCAGCCTCCCAAGTAGCTGAGACTACAGCTACATACCACCACCACCAGTTAGTTTTTTAAATTTTTTATAGAGACAGGGTCTCACTATTGCCTAGGCTGGTCTCAAACTCTTGGACTCAGCAGTCCTCTAAAGTGCTAGGATTACAGGCATGAACCACTGTTCCCGGCCTGTTTTTTTGCCTGTTTTTGTTTGTTTGTTTTTTACTTTACATTAATGAAATTGTAGGGTATGTATTATTTGGTCAATATTATGTTATAATATTTCATTTTTTTCACTATACTAACAAGAACAGTACTTCATTTTTTATTGCTTTGCATTATTCTATAGTTTGAATATATTGCTAGTTATTTTTCTGTTGGTGGACTTTTCAGTTGTTTCTAGGCTTAATTATTATGAAGAATTTTATTTTGAGCATTCTTGTACCTGTCTATCTCTTGGTGCACGTGATCACATATCTCTGTATACAATAGATGTAGCAGTGAAATTTCTGAGGTAAAAAAGTGTGTATAAATGCAGCTCTTGTAGATATTGTCAAACTCTTTTCCAAAGTAGTTGTACCAGTCATCCCTCTCATTAGCAGTGTGTGAGACTTGACTTTGCTCTACAACATTGCCAGTACTTTCATTGTCAGATATTTAAATATTAGCCATTCTTGTAGGTGTGTAATGGTATCATGGCGTGATTTTAATTTGAACTTCCCTCATTACTTATGAGGTTGAGCACCTCTTCATGTGTTTGTTGACTGTTAGGATTTTTTTCTTTTGTGAAATCCTGTTTAATCTCTTCTTCATTGTTCTATTAGGTTATCTTTCTTTTACTGGTTCTGGCTAGGTTATCTAACTTTGAGTTACAAGCCACTCCAAAACTTAGCAGCATATTTTGTTTACAAATCTGCAATTTAGGCAATTCTCAACTGGGATAGGTTTTCTCTGTTCCATTTGCACTGGCTGTATCAGCTGTGGCGGCTCAACTGGAGGCTGGAGGATCCACTTTCAAAATAACTTACCCACATAACTGGCACATTGGTGCTGGCTGTCGGTGGGGAGCTCACCCAGAGCTGTGGGTCCTTGGGCTTCACTTTCTGTCCAACAGGCCTCTCTGTGGGTTGCTTGGGCTTCTTCACAACATAGCAGCTGGGTTCCAAGATCTAGCATTCCAAGAAAACAAGGTAGAAAGTGCTTGGCACGTTAATGATCTAGCCTTGAAGATTACATAACATCACTTTCACCATACCCCGTGGGTCAAGGCAGTCACAGAGTCCTGCCCTGATTCAAGAGGAAGGGACATGTTGAACATTTTGTCATGTACGTACTTGTCGTTCTTATATTTTCTTGGTGAAAGGACTGTTTAACTCTCTTGCCCACTTGTTGGTTCGTTTTTTTTGTTTACTTCTTACTAAGTTTTATGATTTCTCTATATATTCTATGTACAAGTCCTTTATCAGATACAGGATTTACAAATATTTTCTCCCAGTTTGTTGTTTGTCTTTAACATTTTCTCAACATTGTCTTTGCAATAACATGCTTAATTTTGATGAGGATCGACTTACAGTTTTTCTTTGCATACTGTGTTTTTGATGTCATATGTAATAAATCTTTGCCCAACTCAAGTTCACAACATTTTTCCTTTAATAAAATTTGGTTTTTAGAAGAGTTTTAGATTCACACTAAAATTGACCAGAAAGTACAGAGTTCCCGTATGCCCCCTCTCCCTCCAAACACACATAAAACCTCCACCACTATCAGTCCATTCCAAATTGGTACATTTGTTACAATCAGTGAACCAACACCGACACATCATTGTCACCAAAAGTCTATAGTTTACATTAGGATTCACTCTTGGTGTTGTGCATTCGATGGTTTTTGACAAATGTATAATGACATATGAGGGCTGTCTACAAAATGTCCAGCCATGTAATATGAAAAATATATCAACAATGGCTTATTTTGAATTTCCTGCCAGGTAATCACATATATCTACTTCACTTGGGTAGGTTTCTGAAGATTTTTCATGTTCTTTTGTTTGGAATTTGTTCCTCTGTTTTCTTTTTTTTTTTTCTTTGACTCTCTGTGTTGGTTTCAGTACATTAGATAAAACAGCTACCTCTCCCAGTCTTGTCAGACTTGCCTCATGTAGGAGGGTTTCACCAATCCTTCTGGCCAGAGATGGTAAGGTACCTCTCAAATCTTTGTGTTTTTGTAGACTACGCTCTCTCTCTCTGTTTTTGGTGGCACCTTGGAGCTTAGGATGTGCCATGTCTCATTAGAACCCCAAGACTAGAAAGTTAAGAACCAAACTCTCTAGATGTGACTGTAAAAGTTGGCTATGTATTTCAGTTCCTTATGTCTTCCTGAGAAGGCTTTACACAAACATTTATCTCTCTCTCTTTCTGCACTAAGCTGAGTAGAGAATCTGTGTTCTCATGTTCATGCTATGTCTTCTGATCCTGGGGAGATCGCTGCTGGACATGAGCCCATTGTATAGCCACCTCTTTGTTTTCTGTGATCTAGGGCCACTCAGGAATGCAAAGCCCTATTAAGTCCCAGAACTCCTGGAGCTAGTTCATTAAGGAGGCAGTCCCTTATGTGGGAGCTGTAGAAGTTGTGGCCCTTGGTGCATGACCAAACTTTTTCCAGGAAGAAGAAGTAGACCTAGATTGGTCACTGGAGTGAGCTGGAGGGAAGGCTCATGAAGTGCTGAGCTCTGGCTTTGGCTGCCAAAGACCATTGTTTATTTTCCCCATCTGATCTCCAGTGCAAGTTCATTGAAAGCCAGGCTGTCAAGTAGCCACTGGAAGTATGTGCTGTAAGCCCCTTCTGGAGAGAAAGTGGAATCTGCATGTTCTCATGCCTTTTCTGTTCTGCTCTAAGGGAATGTATCCCCTGGAAGTGTTTGCATGCCCATTTAAGACCATCTCTTTGTTCTGTGATCTAGAGAGAATCACAAATGCCTAGCCCTTTCTGCTCTCAGAGTTAAGAGGTTTAGGATAGACTCCTTCATTAGGTAGCTGTAAAAGTTGAGGCCCTTGATATGTGCCATAAACCCCTTCTGAGGAAAAATAGGGTGCTGTGTTGTTATAGCCCCTTCTCTGGACTGCTCCTGGTGGATGAAGTCCCTGGAAGTACCTATGCAACCATATAAAACTGCCAGTGTTTTCTGTGGTCTAGGTAGACACTCATATACTTTGTCCACTCTGCTTTCAGAGATAGGCTTAGGTCCCTCGAGTGGAAACTGTAAAAGTTGGGGCACTCAGTATGTGGACATAGTCCTTTTAGGAAGGATTAGTAGACCTATCGCTATTGCTGGGGTGAGCAATCCATAACAGCAGCATTAAGACTGAGATAGTTCTGTTGCTTGAATAAGCTGGCAGTCTGTTTGGGGGCCAGCCTTTGTAGCCATGTAAGTTTTCCGTAAGTAACTCAGTGGATTTCTGTCTGAACCTGGCTTAGTGTTTCTCCCCACGGATCATGTGTAACCAGGGACTCACATACCTCAAAAACCATGTTGGTATATTGTTTGGAATTGTATTTAACTATAGAACAGTTTGGGGAGAATTGACATATTGAAAATATTGAGTTTTTTAGTTTATTGAGTTCATAGTTATATGAACATGGAAAATCTCTGAATTTAATTAAGTTGTCTTGATTTCCTTTATCAGTGTTTTATAGTTTTTTGCATACAGATCTTGCATATATTTCATACGACTTATACCCAAATATTCCATATTTTGGGATACTATTATAAATTATATCATTTAAAATTATAGTTTCTAATTATTCATTTCTAATATATAGGAACAAGATTGATTTTTTTTTCCCCCCCGAGACAGAGTCTTGCTTTGTTGCCCTGGCTAGAGTGAGTGCCGTGACATCAGCCTAGCTCACAGCAACCTCAAACTCCTAGGCTCAAGCAATCCTTCTGCCTCAGCCTTCCAAGTAGCCAGGACTACAGGCATGCGCCACCATGCCCGGCTAATTTTTTATATATATATATATATATATATATATATATATATATATATATATATATATTTAGTTGTCCAGATCATTTCTGTCTGTTTTTTGGTAGAGACGGGGTCTCACTCTTGCTCAGGCTGGTCTTGAACTCCTGACCTTGAGCGATCCACCCGCCTCAGCCTCCCAGAGAGCTAGGATTACAGGCATGAGCCACCGTGCCCGGCCCAAGATTGATTTTTACGTATTGATTTGCATCCTACAATCTTGTTCCACTCACTTATTAGTTGTAGTAGCTTTTTAGTAGATTATTTTGAATTTTCTGCATAATCATGTAATCTGCAAATTTAAACAGTTTTACATTTCCCTTTTTCAATCTGTATATTGTTTATTTCTTTTCTTTGCCTTATTTCATGGGCTAAAACCTCTAGTATGATTTTTGAGTAAGAGTGATGAAAGAAAACCTTGCATAGAGCTGTTCATAATATTTCCTTATTATTGGTTCATTGTAGGGTCTGTAGTTATGTCTCCTCTTTAATTTCTGGTGTTCGTAACTTGTGTCTCTTCTTTTTTTTTTTGGTCAGTCTGGCAGAGGTTTATCAATTTTTATCAACAATAGTTATTATAAGTACTCATTATGTGTCATATACCTTTTAATGAGCTTCAGTTATATTTTATTTGTATATCCAAGAATCTGTATTTTCTATTGTTATCCCCTTTAACAGGTTAATAAACTGAAGCCTATATGTATATTAGGAAACTTGACTGTGATTGAATGGCCAGAATGAGAGTTCCAGCATTCAAATCAAATCTTGTTGACTCCAAAGCCTTTGCTTTTGACCAGTCTGCTTTATTGACTGGTGTAAGGGACAAATCAAAATTGGTATATGAAGAAAATCTCCTCCTTCATTGTAACTGGAAGCAAACTTTTCATTCCCATCATTGGACTAGAATAACTGCTGTTCTGTATCATTGGGGCCTTCTCTGTAAACAGCATATAGTACAGAACCTCTTGTCGTAAGGTCTCTGGAGATCTGTTTGCTCCTTCCAAAAGTTTAGAGCACTCAGTCAGGGAACCTACAAGGAGAGACAGAAAATTCAGAGATTTCTGATTGCTACAAAATACTGAATAACCATCTTAGATTTTCATAACATAGGCACTTTTAAGGCTTTCTCGTGACTGGATACATGAAGTGATGGTCCTGATGTCGTCCACTCTTGGTAGATAGCAAATAAAAGCCTTGATTCTATGCCCTTCTCTTTAAAATGGGGGCATCTCTTTCCCCTGATAAGTGTAAGATATGCTTTTGAAAATAAAGGCTGACATAGCTTTCTCGTTTCCTCAGGTCTGACGGTAACTGCTGTGAAAGACTCAGGAGAGTGGAATTTGGAGGCTGGAGCCCTAGTGCTTGCAGATGCAGGCCTTTGCTGTATTGACGAGTTTAACAGCCTCAAAGAGCATGATAGAACCAGTATCCACGAAGCAATGGAGCAGCAAACCATAAGTGTTGCTAAGGCTGGGTAAGAGCTTCTTTTCTTTAAAATCTATGGAGAGATTATTTAATATATGATTAGGGGAAAGTGTGAACCTTGTTGAACAGCGGCAAGGTATGTTTGGTCCTCTCAAGGTTTATCAGTTAGCACCCTTTAAGACACACATCACAGTTTTTCCTTATTAGACCATACAGGTGTGTGAGGAAATAAAGATGAGTTATTGGGAAAAAGAAAGGGAAAAATAAAATATAAATGTAGGTTGACTTAACTAATGGAGGGGATTTAAAGAGCTTTCAGTGCAAGATTCAACCTATTCTCTCTTCCATTCAATAAATATTGTGTGTATATTCTGAGCATATATGTTACGAATTTAGAACGATTTAAAGAGAAAAAAAAACATAATTTCTGGCATCCTTATACATACTTACATCCTAATGGAAAGGGTTTTTTGTGAGATTTTTTTTTTTTTTTAAAGACAGTCTTGCTCTGTCCTCTCAGCCAGAGTACAGTGGCATTATTGTAGCTCACTGCAACCTCGAACTCCTGGGCTCAAATGATCCTCTTGCCTCAGCCTCCAAAGTAGCTGGGACTATAGGCAGACACCACCATGCCCAGCTAATTTTTCTGTTTTTAGTAGAGATGGAGTCTTGCTCTTGCTTAGGCTGGTCTCGAACTCCTGAGCTCAAGCAACCTTCCTGCATCAGCCTCCCAGAGTGCTAGGATTACAGGCATGAGCCACTGCACCCGGCCCTGATGGAAAGTTGATCATAGCACATAGAAATGTAAATAATGGTATGTATTAGCGTAAGATGAAGTGCCTGTCATGACTCAAGGAGATTCAGGATTGAGGTATGTGAGTCCCTGGTTACACATGACCCATGGGGAAGAACACTAAGCTAGATTCAGACAGAAATCCACTGAGTTATTTATGGGAAATTTCATGGCTACAAAGACTGGCCACCAAACAGGTTGCCAGGTCATTCAAGCAACAACAGGGCCAGAACAATCTCAGTCTTAATGCTGCTAGTATGGATGTGAAGCCAACTGATCAAGCAGATAGAGCTGCCAACCGCGTCTTCAAATAGTAATGGATACTTGGGAGCCCAGCAGATAATGGTATATATAGATTCTCTGAGATCTATTTATATACACCAGCAAAACAGTAATGGGGAGTGAGGTGGGGCGGGAAGGAAAACAGGATATAGCACATAGGAAAAGGACACAAGAAAGAAGTAGGCAGAACCACTATTAGATCTATTCGTTTGTTCATTTACTCATCAAATAATACATTCATTAAAAACCTGTTTGCTAGGTACTGTGCTAGACACTGAGTAATACAAAAATGAATAAAATATGTATTTGAAGTGTTCACTGTTTTTTGTGGGGAAAGATAGACAAAAATAGCAGCAAAGTATAAGTCCATAATAAGTGTTACGAGGTCAGGCATGGTGGCTCACACCTGTAATCTAGCACTTGGGGCTTGAGATTGGGAGTTCAAGACCAGCCTGAGAAGAGCGAGACCCCATCTCTACTAAAATAGAAAAATTAGCCGGGCGTGGTAGTGTGTCTGTAGTCACAGCTACTTGGGAGGCTGATACAGGAGGATCAGTTGAACCCAGGAGTTTGAGGTTGCAGTGATCTATGATGATGCCACTGCACTCTAGCTCAGGTGACAGAGCGAGGCCCTATTTCCAAAAAAAAAAAAAAAAAGAATGTCAGTAGTAAAATTTACCTGTTTTTAAACTGTGTATATCAGTACCTGTGACAGCTAAATGGCAGCACAGTGCTACACAGTGTGTTGTCATTTGAAAGAACTTTATGTGATGATGATCTTTAAGGTTGTAGGATGCTAAACCAAATAAAGATTTGGGAAAGATAATGTTTCATTATTTTCAAGGTCCTTTTCCAATGTAACTAGGATAGCATCTCATCAAGGGCGGGTATCATTAGATTTTTAAATAATGGAGGAAATCCTCACTGTTTGCTGAGGACACATTTAGGACAATGAGATATGTAGTGCTACTAAATTATGCTCATATGCCTAGATAGGAACTATAATCTGAAAATTAAAAAATGGCAAGATAGCAGTTTATTGATTTACTCAATAAACATGTCTTGAGCACTAAGCAATGTCATGTTTTCTGCTAGCTACTGGCACCACAAAGATGAAAAGATAAGGCCTTTGTTCTCAAGATGCTCACAGCCTTGTAACAAGACAGACAAGTAAACATTTATTATATACTGTGATTCTAACAGCCCTAGAAGAACCAGTGTACAAATCCCCACTTGATTGATCATTAGTTTTCTGGCCCACACAGGCCTACTGAATCAGAATCTCTCAAGTGGGACCTGGGAATCTGTATTGTGAAAATCTACCTTGGGTCCCCTTGATCAGCCCGGCCTAGGACCCACTGCACAGGGTAAGATTGCTCAGTACCTAGGCACCCAGCCTGGCTTAGGACCCACTGCTACAGGGCAAGATTGTTCAGAACCAAGGCACTCCGTTTGCCTCCTCCTTCCAGGATCTTATGGCATTGTATCTCTGGTGGCATCCTTCACAGAGTAGCCTCAGGTTGATGGGGGGTGGGGATGAGAGAGGCAGAGAGAGGAGGAAATGTGTCCTTCCACCCAACAAGGACTTTCCTTCCACCAAGCAGAACCTAAACGGGCTATGGGACATATTGGGAAATGTTCCTTGGCAGTATGAAAGTGGGCCACCAAGATGTGAAAATAGTTCAAATCATGCACTTTGAAAGTTTTCTGTTCTTTCTAGATAATATATATGATCAGTACTTTTACCCATCTCCTTTTCCCTATTCCTATTGCGGGTAAATCTCATTTCCATTTATTGAGTCAATGTAGACGTGAATGCAATTTGCCAACTTTATCAACCTAGTTAAAAAGTACGAGAGGAAAGGATGTGTGCACCTAGCATTTCAGATTGCCAAAAAATATATAATGGACTGTGAGAATACCATTAATGTGTTTTTATTTTGTATAGTTTTGTTGGGGTTTTTTTCTCCCTTTTTTGGTGCTAGACTTTAAAAAAAAAAACCGAGGCCCTGTTAATGTAGAAATGTCAGAGGCCCTGTTAATGTAGAAATGTCAGATGATCTAGAAACTAATATTTGAGTGTTGCCTCGCAGGCTATTTTCTGGTCTAATTCCTTTGGTAAGGAGACCACTCAAACATTGTTGGGATAGGTGTTGCCATAGCCAAAGGATCTGGAGCTTGCTAGAGAGATTTTGCTCCATATTAGTCAGGGTAGGAGGTGTAACTGCTATAGCAAACAGTGGTTTAACACAATAAAAGGTTATTGCTTTCTCATGTATGTGTGGGACACTAAGAGGGCTTCACCCTCATAACCTCATCTAAACTTAATTACCTCCCAAAGTCCCCACCTCTCAATACCATCACATTGGGTGTTAGGGATTCAACATAGGAGCCTGGGGGAACACAAACATTCAGTCCATAATAGCCTCCATTCTGTGTGTGTGTAAGGCAGCTGGGGATGGGGTAAAAAAGACATAACATAAAATTTACCATCTTATTTGCAGTGTACAGTTCAGTACTGTTAAGTGTTGTCACATTGTTTGCAACCAATCTCCATAACTCTTCATCTGTAAACTGAAACTCTATACCCATTAAACAACTCCCCATTTCCTCCTCCTCCCAAACCCTGGCAACCACCATTCTACTTTCTGTTTCTATGAATTTAACTACTTAAGTGGAATCATACAGTGTTTGTCCTTTTGTAACTTGGCTTATTTCACTTGTCTTTTTGTAACTGGCTTATTTCACTCAAGGTTTATCCATATTGTAGCATGTGTTAGAATTTCCTTTCTTTTTTTTTTTTTTTTGAGACAGAGTCTCACTCTGTCACCTGGGCTAGAGTACTGTTGTGTCAACCTAGCTCACAGCAACCTCAAACACCTGGGCTCAAGTGATCCTCTTGCCTCAGCCTTCTGAGTAGCTGGGGCTACAGGCATGCGCCATCACTACCGGGCTAATTTTTTCTATTTTCAGTAGAGATGGGGTCTCGCTCTTGCTCAGACTGGTCTCAAACTCCTGAACTCAAGTGATCCTCCTGCCCTGACCTCCCAGAGTGCTAGGATTACAGGTGTGAGCCACCGTGCCCAGCCTTCCTTTCTTTTTAAGGCCAAAAAACTTTCCGTTGTATTTATAGACCACATTTTCCTTATCCGTTTCTTCATCCTTACGTACTTGGGTTGCTTCCACCTCTCGGCGTCTGTGCTGCTAGGGACATGGTGTGGCCTTTGTTACTTAAGAGTGGCTACCTTAAGGTCATCTAAAGCAGAAGACTTCACCCTCAATCTAAGTCACTTTATACAACTAAGAAAATTTACTGGGCCTTTGTTCAAAGCCTTTTTCAGTTTTGCCTCTCTGGGCTCTAGAAGCAGTTTTTTCCCCTAATCCTTCAAAACCTCAAATTTCTGAGTTGTCTTTACTGTCTTTCATCCGTCCTTGAAAACTGAGCAGTTCTTTCCTATGCTCATCTCTTTCCTGTAGTATGTTGCCAGAGGAAAATTTTCTCGTTCTTGTCCCAGTCTGATGTGGATTGAGGGTGGCTTGCTGTTCTCCACACAGGGCCCAGGCTCCTTCCTTCACGTGGCTCTCTGCCTTCAGGGCCTTGTCCTCTTCTGTACTCCACTGAGAAACAGAGAGAGAAAAGAATTACACCGGAAGGCTTGTAGGGGCCAGACCTAAGAGTAGTATATGTTCTTCTACCCCCATTCCATTGTCCAACTTGCGATGATACCCCTACTTAAGTATAATGGGAGATGGGAAATATACTCTTGCTCTGTTCCCAGGGGGAAAAGAAAACAAGTTTTGGTGAACATATAGCAGCCACTGCCATAGGCTGGAGCTAAATTTGGAAGTACTGGCATATGAGGGGATTAAAGCTATGAGTAAAGATGGGGATCGCCCCATAAAGGGTGTAATGGGAGTAATAGGAGACCTTCATAAAAGCAAGGGCACTTTCTGGAGGGTCTGTACTGGTAAAAATAACTTATGTAAACTAATTTTACAACATTTAAAACAGTTACTACTGTGTTTGTAGGAAAGTTTAAACATGTGGATTAAATAAATGGAAAAGTAGCCTTTTCAGAAACTGGAGTGGTTCCTCTCCTTAAAGTTAGGCAGGAAAAACATGTATCGGCATCATTTTATTGTGACTATTGAAGCCTGTGAGCATAAAATAACTCCAAATTTTAGAAATACTGAACTAAGTAAAGATTTGGTTTTTTATTTGTCATTTAATGAATGCACATTTATTGAGCATTTAATATGTGCCAAGCAGTGTGAGAATTATAGCAATAAGTCACAGTCCCTCAAGGAAGATTAAATTTAGGTGGAAAAAAATAAGGTAAGTAAATAGATACCTAAAACACCAGACAGACCCTCTAAGATCACAAGAGTTGCACACCTGAAATGTTAGAACCACAGGGGAGGCAGTCTGGAAGTGAAAGAGCGTTGATTTTTGAGCCCAGCTGATCTAGGTTTGAATCTCAGCTCTGCTACTCAGTGTAACCTTGGGGAAGTTAATATCACTGAGCTTAGCATTTCCTTATTTCTAAGTTTGTGATAATAATACCTACCTTTCAGATTGCTATGGTTAAGGGTAATCTGTATAAGCCTAACACAGTACTTGGTATTACTCGGTAGTTATTTTCATTAATATTATTGAAGAAGATAGAGTCCATATTGGATGGAAAAAATGAGTTACCTTACACCAACTCTGCAGTCCCCAACCCCTGGTCTGAAGACCGGTACAGGTACCAGTCGACGGCCTGTTAGGAACTGGGCTGCACAGCAGGAGGTGAGGAGAGGGCAGGCAAGCGAAGCTTCATCTGTATTTACAGCCGCTTCCCATCGCTCCCCAGCATCACTGCCTGAGCTCCCCTGACCCTCCACCCCCTATCCATGGAAACGTCTTTCATGAAACTTGTCCCTGGCGCCAAAAAGGTTGGGTACTGCTGCTAACTCACGAATTCATTCATTCGGTAGTTATTTAGTGAACCACTACTATGCATAAGTATTTAGGATTAGACTGTGTGTGTATGTGTATCTGTGTTTTGTTTTCTAAAGCCCTGTTCAGTTTTTAGCAGAAATGTTTGTCTGCAGCCCCAGGCTTATACAGTGCTCTGCCTCCTTCAAATGCCCAGAGCGCACCCTTTCCTTCTGGGCCCTGCAACCGTCCTCCTCCTTTGCTACAGGGATCTGCCCCACTTATTATCCCGCATAATCTCCTCTTCCCCCCCCACGCCCCTGTTTTCATTGCTTCCATTTCTGCTGGCTTCACCTCAGGCAGCCTTTTTTCTTCACATATGAATCTTCCTCAGTCCCCTTTCTTATGCTTATTCTTTCCATTTTGTTCCCCCCAGTTACCTCAGGAATAATTTACTACCTTCCTTCTGTCTTTGTTTATTTTCCTTTTCATATCATGGAAAACTTTCAGATTATTTCCTTTGTGGATATCCAGGTATCTCCACGACAGTTCCTCTCTGCTGATACTGATGCCAACGCTGACCCAGCATTCCTTGCACACCTGCTGTCTGACAGGTGCTGTGTTGAGCCTCCTCATCTTCCAGAGGTTCTATTGCAAACTAACTGGCAGCAGGGACCAGTTGTATGCCTTTCTGAATTCTCAGTACAGTCCTGTGCACACAGGAAATGGCCTATAACTATCTGTTAATCAGAGAGAGGAAGAACAAACAATTTTACCTAGCATTGAAAATAATTTCAAAAAATAATTTCATATGCAATTATATTGTTTCATTGACCGTACTGCAGAAATTTTTTTATGATAAATACAAAATAGTCTCACTTTGGTGTGGGTTAAATGTACTTTTATGTGATTAGTTAGGAACCATTTTTTACCTTGTTTTTATGTCAAACTAGATTCCAAGTTCTAAACAACTGCCTTTACAAAAGCCATTTTGGCACATAAATGATAAGATGTGGACTGTCTGCTCAGAATTTTTCTCTTTCACTAATATTTTGAAAGGGGATTTAGTTTCTGGTAAAAATACCTTGTTTGTCTTTCTCTTATTTGGTGAGTGTCGTCATATGCCATTTTCCACAAATAAAGATTCTGAAGCTTTTTCAGCCTCAGGGAATGAAGTAACCACCACAGCCCACTGGAAATAGATCCAGGATTAACAAATGTTGCACACATTTGCTGATGTCACAGGGGCGTGACTTCTGAGAGGCCAACATCCCACTGTAACTAAAAATGGGCAGCAAGTACAGGGCACACAAATTTACAGATAAAAATTTTGACGTTTGTTATTGTTAACGAATATGCCATAGTATTCTGAAGACTTGCCCCTCATTAATTAGTTTAAAACTCTATCTAAGTTATATCATATCGATCCCTGTTCTGCCACGGCTCCATTCAGGACCTTGGCTCCCCCCCGTCGCACCCCTGCCCTGGCCTCCTGCCCCGTCTGCCGTCCCCAGTGCCTCTCTGTCCAGCCCTGCGCCAAGCTCAGGCTCTTCAGGCTGCTCTCCACAGCTGTCCTCAGAAACGCTATGCTATGCCAATCCTTATATTTCCTGATTTCCTTTCCCTCCCTCTCTCTCTCATTTCTTCCATGTTTAGAAAAACCAAAACAAAATAATTGAATACAAAGAAAGTTTTTGCTTCAACCACTCACCATTCTCTAAAGTCATCCTCACCCCCTACCCTCACCCCCATCCACAAATGTATGTCTTTCTCCACTTAAAAACGTCCAGGTGCCTTGCAGGGCCCAGTTCAAAAGCTGCTGCATGATGTTTCTCTGATCGCTTTTCCATCCACACAGATGAATACACATCATCTTTCTTTCCCCTGGGAACTCTGTTCTTAATAGAATTTACCACATGCTGCCTTGTATTACATTATAGCTAGTGGATTGCAAGGCACTTAAGAACAGCATTCATGCTTGGTTTAATTTTGTTTGCCTCTTAGCACTTAGCAGAGGGGTCTGCTCATAGTATCAGCATAAAAAGAGTTTATTGAACAGTTACTTCAAGATAGACTAGGTTTAAAGCACTTTGTTTGAACATGGTGTTTGTGATATCCTCTTGTATCATTCCACATTTCTTTCATAGGAGTTCTAGATTTTCAAGTCTCAAGATCAGCCCCATTTTATTAACAAATTTAATCTTGCTTTTTATTTGAATCTGAGAGTCACTGAATTGTACCCTCTCTCTCGGTAGCCTCGTATGCAAGCTGAACACAAGGACCACCATTCTGGCAGCAACTAACCCCAAAGGCCAGTACGACCCCCACGAGTCTGTGTCTGTCAACATCGCCCTCGGCAGCCCACTCTTAAGTCGATTTGACCTGATCCTGGTTTTACTTGATACCAAGAATGAAGACTGGGATCGTATAATTTCCTCCTTTATCTTAGAAAATAAAGGTATGTGGAGACAAATCATTCCAAGTAACAGAGAGATTAGACGTAACTAAAGGAAATTTCCTTTAGCCGTGACAAAACTAGTCAGCTCCCATCCATAACTGTTACTTTTTCTAGTGCTGCTTTGTGCTGAGAGAACATTATAGTTTACTGCACTTGACCTGTAAAAGACTTTGATTTTTTGTAATTTTAGGGATAAATTAGGTGGCTAATTTAAAGAACTTTTCAGTGTTGCCTTTACATCACATTAATATATATCTTTCAAAAGAGTAATAGAAGCACTGATTCATAATAAAAAAATCTTGTTTTTATCCTGTATGAATTGGACTCTAGAAGAAAAAAAAAATCTTGTTTTTAGCTTTGAAAAAATAAATAAGAAAATTCCGTTTGAAGATAATTAGATAAATACCCAGGATATGCTACATACCCAGCATTAGAGAGACGCTTAGACAGAAAGCAGTGGGTGGGAGGAGCCAGTCAGCAGGCCCCAGAATACTGAGTAGAAGGAAAAGGGGCATTCTCTGCCAGCCATTGATGAGAGTATGGTTGTTGGATATGTCCCTTGCAATGAGAGGGGGCAACCTTATGGTAGAGAATTACCACTAACCTCTTATACACAAAGAAAACTGAACTGAATTATGAAACAAATCTCTAAATGTGGATGTCTCTTTCAGTTAGATTTGCTCAACTACTATTTATTGCCATAGGGTAGACCAGAATTATTCTGAATAATTTTATCCCCTGTAGGAAGGTTACCTTTATTCATCTTAGATCACAAGATCTTTCTAGAACTGTATGCTACGCAGAGAACAGATCTAGATTTCAATAGCCATAAAACCTGAAGATTATCTTTTAAACAATGGGTACAAGAACTTTATAAAAACCCTTAAAATGACATTTGCCTTTTCTTTGAAATTACTGATCCAATATCTGATATACACAGGTTACCCAAGCAAATCAGAGAAGCTCTGGAGCATGGAAAAGATGAAAGCCTACTTCTGCCTCATTAGGAATCTACAGCCCTCACTGTCTGACGTGGGTAACCAAGTTCTTCTCCGGTACTACCAGATGCAAAGGCAGAGTGATTCCCGGAACGCTGCCCGGACCACCATCCGCCTGTTGGAAAGCTTGATACGATTAGCAGAAGGTTTCTTTCATTCAACAAATGATACTTTCATTGAATGTCTACTGTGTGCAAGGCATGGAGCTCGGCACCATGGAATCAAAGATGAATAAGAATAACCCTTATTCTGAGGTGCTCATAGTCACTTAAAAAGTAAAGACTCTGAGCCGTGAGACCTTGTCCACTCTTCTGAGGACAGATTATGTCTGTTGAGTGGAATGTAGTGTCATTAAAAAAGAGGGATCTTTGTGACATCTCAGGACCTCCTGTAACTTCATTTAGAAAGCCTTTGTTCTAATGTTTTGTTTCTCAGTGGCAGCTCTGTTAGCATTTTGATTGGGACAGTTTCTTGTTTGGAATTGTTTGTCTCTGGTTCTTGCTCTGTAAGTACCAGCTGCAACCCATCCCTATCATCATAACAACCAAATTGACAGTGCCGGGCCCTGTCCATCCCTAAGGTATAAGGCTTACATGTACACATATGGTGAATATGTATCTCAAACTTTTTTCCCAACATGGGCTTTTACATTTTAGCCTTTGTTTAAATAATTCTAAAAAAAATTTCATGTATACTGAATGTGTCACATAATAAAATAATATAACTTAATAAAAATTACTGTAAAACAAATGGACTTCTTTTTCTCAAGGATTTATAGCTAACATTAGGGCAAGTAATACTCAAAATTTAGGCTTGCTAGGTTGGTAGCTTTGAAAAGCTCACATAGATCATAGATAAGGAAAAGTGCCAGAGATGTGAAATGAGTTTTAATTTTATGTATTTGTACAGTAAATTACAAAGTGAAGATTAAAAGTTGCTGAATGTTAAATATATGTTTATACAGCTTTCTTTGCTAGAGCCTAGAGTATTTTTACATACAAATATACAAAATTGCATGGGCTGTGTAGAAGAATTAGGCCCATTATAGAAACAACCTTAAGGCTAGTTAAACATCGACTTCTGTGCTTGTTCTAGTAAAATTAATTTGTTATTTGTTGCTCATTCACGAAATACAATTGGGGGGTCAGGTAGAAAATTACCATTATCACCTCAAATATTCCCAAAAAAGAGATGTGTTTTATTTTCTCAGCTCATGCCCGTCTGATGTTTCGTGACACTGTGACTCTGGAAGATGCTATTACAGTGGTGTCAGTAATGGAGTCCTCAATGCAGGTAAGGATATTTTGTGTACCTAATGTTTACCCTAATTACAAGCTTTCTTAAAAAGAGAGACATGTTATTAACATATCAAGACTTATAAAAATGATCATATTCTAGACCTACTAATTCCTGGAAATATATTCAAAGGTAACCATTTAAAATAAGAGGAAAATATGTCATAGAGACCTTCACTCCATTGGCGGATTGCGTTTGCCCATTGGTATAAAGTAGGGGATCTCAATCCTCTTGTCCTCTGCACACCTGAAGGATGTTCATGGTTCCACTAGTGACAGTATGGCTTTCTAGAGCAATGATCGCCACTAAGAACTGGGGACAAGAACTATCAAAATTTGAAAAAGCCTCCCAGATGATTCTGATACCCAAGGTAGGGGTGTGGAGGGCCAGTCTTAGCCATCCTAGTGTATATTGCCACCGTGCAGGCCAGCATTCAGGCCAGCGTGGTGACTCTCTTTGATATTTTCTCACCCCTGCAGGGAGGTGCACTGCTAGGAGGTGTGAATGCTCTCCACACTTCCTTTCCTGAAAACCCCCGGGAGCAGTACCAGAGGCAGTGTGAACTTATTCTGGAAAAGCTGGAGCTGCAAAGCCTCTTGAGTGAAGAGCTTAGAAGACTTGAAAGGTGAGGAAGGAGAACCAAGAAAGGCATTTAATGGAAAATCCTCATTTGACAGTTAGTGAAACAAAGGAAGCATAAATTAAGTGGAAAATCTATCTGTGTTACCTATTGGGGATTCTTTCAGTTATCTATTGCTGTACAATCAACCACTCCAAAACTCAGTGGCTTGAAAAAACACCGTTTTAGTGCTCACTTTTTTGGGAATCAAATTCAGGCAGGTTCAGTAGAGATGGCTTGTCTCTGCTCTACATTGTGTTGGCTGAGGTAACAACTCAGGAATGGCAGAAGCAACATTTCAAAACTTACCTTTCTAATATCTTGTTAAAAGGTGAATAATAGACATGATAGGTGCATGGGAAGGAATGTGTCACTCGCATTAGTGAGACCGTGGATGTGGTATGTACCTAAAGAATTTTTGCCTGAACTTTAATGTTTGCATGTTCCAGAAATACGTGGGCTTCTAAAAAGCTAGGCTTTGAGTCTGCACCTGAGAAACAGGAGTGAGGAATGGCAGGTCTGTCCCTATGGGTGCCTTCATGATCAGTGTGAGCAGCTTACTGACTGACCTGCACCTGGTCATCAGTGTTGACCTCAAAGCTGGGGGGCTGATGAGTGGGGTATGTGTGGAATTAGGGCCCTGCAGAAGGAGGATTAGAGACCACCTTGGGATCGATGACTGTAAAAGTAAAGCCTTGAGAATTCTTCCTTCTCCCAGCAACATTCTCTGTTCTTTTTTTGTTTGTTTGTTTTTTGAGACAGAGTCTGGCTCTGTTGCCCGTGCTAAAGTGAGTGCTGTGGCATCAGCCTAGCTCACAACAACCTCAAACTCCTGGGCTCAAGCAATCCTTCTGCCTCAGCCTCCCAAGTAGCTGGGACTACAGGCATGTGCTACCATGCTTGGCTAATTTTTTTTTTTCTATACATTTTTAGTTGTCCAGATAATTTCTTTGTATTTTTAATAGAGACAGGGTCTCCTTCTTGCTCAGGCTGGTCTCTAACTCCTGAGCTCAAACGATCCACCCGTCTCGGCCTCCCAGAGTGCTAGGATTACAGGCGTGAGCCACTGCACTTGGCCTCTCTGTTCTAGTTTATAAAACCTCAGCACAGCCTTCCTGGGGAAATGAGGGGACTGGCTTTATCCTGCTGACACCCGGGTGCCGGACTGTAGTAAACTTGCACTTTGTATAAAATCAACCCCCCTTTCTTTGACTCTTTTTATGATCCAAAGCATCATGCTAAGATCAAAGTTATTCCTTTGGGAAGGAATCAAAGTTATTCCTTTTCAAGCCACTCCTGGGCTTGGCTTTGCCTTTGGAGCAGCTCCTTACTGTGACCCAAGCTACTAGAAACTGACATAAGCTGAATTCAGGAAAGGAGGGAATAGGAGGCTCAGAATCATTGTTGTGTGTTAGAAAAATGGCAGTTGGACTTCCCAAAGTCAACATGACCCTCCTGGAGGGAAAGAAGGAATAGGGAAAAAGAAGAGTATGTGACAACTTAAAAGATAGGCTTCTGCCTTAAAATATTCTTTTCTATTGGTATTTCTTTATGATGTAGAAGCAAGTTCCATGTTCATCTTCAACGCAACAAAACCAGGTGCTGTGCAAAGGAAAGTGAATTGCCTCCAAGACACAATCTAAAGCTAATCTTATCAAGTGAGAAAACCCCAGCTATCATATGGGTTTTTACTTTTTAGGAAAGAGTTCTTTATTCCTTAAGGACATCACCTAATTATAATGAAAGTATTTATGTTTTTAATCATACTTTTCTTTCAGAAAATGCTTTACTAGTGATAGTCTGTCTCAAATTGTGACCATTCTATCCACTTCAAAACAGCGCGCAAAGATGCTGTCTTTCAGGAAGGTGTAGTAAAACTGTAGAAATTTTATGTAAGGGAGAATTTAATTCCTGAAGTGAGAATTAGACAAAACTAATAGGGCTAACCTATTTTACCCTAACTTATTCTCATCTTTTAGAACATTGTTATGGAACTTTAACAAATATAAGTGTCCCTGACCTCAATTTGATGCTAAAAAGTATATTAGATAGTAGTAATTTCTAAAGCTATTTGCTTTTTTATTTGATTGTAATTCAAAGTAGTAACTAAGGAACATGGGTTTGTTGTGTTGATATTTGCAAATCTACTGTGAATGAATATAACCCAATATTTTTACAATAATTTTGGGGTATTTTTTCTGATTGTAAAGGTAATGTTCTTTATAGAGTATTTTGAAAAGTAGCAGTAATTAATAAGAAAACAGAAATCACATGTAATCTTATTTCCCATAGATATATACCATTGACATTTTAACATATTTAAATATATCTAAATGTAATATGTTTCTATTTTGTATGATTACACATGAATTTTAGAATAATTTACTCCTCTGCTTTTTTGTGTAATTTCTGTTCAGAGTTAGTACATGGAAGAGGGGTCACATGGCACTTTGTAATGAAAAGACATTTCTAGGTTGCTAGGAAGGGCTTTGTTTTAAAGGACCTACTTTTGGGGAACTACAATCCCTTTTAGAAAGTGGTCCTTCTAGCATTATTTCAGTTTCTAGTATGCCCAAGACTTAAAACGATTATCACTGAACAGATCCCTCATTCACAGAAGGTAAATAAGTTTTAATTTTGTATCAAATTGATGGAGAGTAGCTGCCCAGACACGTGTTGAAACATGACTGGGCTTTGCGGGAAAGACTGTCAGTTACCTGGGGATGTCTGCTGTGAATGTGAACGCTGGAGGGGCAGTGGGGACACCAGTATGGGGTATCACACTCTCAACTCTTGAGGAAGGTGACTGTTTAGATGCACTAAAATTCAGTACCGCCATCGGGTGAAGAGAAGAGAGAGATCATAACCTCCAGTCTTTCATTTGGTTCTGATCTGCAGGCTGGCCACTAGACAACTGGAGCAACAAGCTACTTGGTCAGCAGTCAGCTGCTGTGCAGGTGGTGACAAGTCTGTCTTGTATTTGAACACTGAACACGAGAGATAAGGCTGAGCATTTTACACTGACCTTCAAACAGTCCAAAATGAGTAAAATGGACTTTCAGAGAGATCTAACAATGTAGACAAACCTCCTGTTTAATTTTCTTTATTTTATTACAATTTTAGGTTAAATTAGAACACTTATCAGAGCACTTAAATCTATATTGATAAAAAAGGATAATTTCCTGCTACTGCTCTAGGAGACTGTATTGGATATTAACTTAGAATTACATTGGACTTAAACCTTTAAGATGGCATCTCAGAGACTAAAGAAATGAAAAGGTTAAAGCAAATTCTCTTCAAGTTTTCCTTATTTATCTCTGTTACAGGTTGCAGAATCAGAGTGTGCACCAATCTGAACCACGGATAATGGAGGCAGAGACTACTTTAGGGCCCTCGAGAAACAATCCAGGGGAAGAATCAAATTTCAGAACCTCGACACAGCAAGAAGTGAATTGTAGCACCAGTGCCTCCTCTGCTGGAGGCAGTCCCGGGGCAAGCCCGCTTCTAGACCCCCCACCCCTGCTGGGGCCTAATAGATCAACAAGGAAAAAACGTTCAGCTGAGCACAAAAATAGCAGAGATGACAGTTTGGACTGGTTTGACTTCATGGCAACTCATCGCACTAAACCTAAAAACACTGTTCCTGTGTCTCCTGGTCCCAAAACAACTGAGGAAAATACGGCTTTAAAGATCTCTAGCAACAAATCTCAGGGTAAGGAAAAGAGCGAACCAGGCCAGAGGAGCAAAGTGGAAGCTGGGCAGCTTCCATCACCAGTAGAGACACATGCTCCATGGAGGGCAGACAATGTGGAGGGTGAAAAGGCAAAACGGACAGCACCCGTGTCAGGAGCAGCAGTACCTGCTGGTGAACCAGACTCGGTACTGACTCATCATGCCCCTCGGAGACTGCATAAGCTGTGCAGGGAGAGGGCCCAGAAGTTGTACAGAAATACCACCAGGGCACCTTCACAGTCCACAGCCCCTTCTCATCCTCAGTCCATTCCTGTACGTAGCCCAGAAAGAACACTGGAAACTCCCAAAAGAAAAAGACCAAAATCCCTTGCTCAAGCAGAACGACCTGAACTTGAAAGTGTGGAGACTCCAGTTCCCCCTGTGGCCAAACTGGCAAAATTTACTTTCAAACAGAAGTCAAAACTGATCCACTCCCCCGAAGACCACAGCCATGTGTTTCCTGGCACAATGAAAATAGCAGTTCATAGTCCTAAAATTTCCCAGCATAGAACAAGAAGAGAAGCAGCTCTGCCTCTGGAAGGTTCAGAAAAGTTGACATCTACTTCCGGAAACAGAAGCTCAGATCATCCACAGCGTAAGACAAAGGAGGTGTCGCAGCAGCCGCCAGAGAAACCTGGGTCAATAGAGAAGAGGGAATGTGCCCCTGAGAAGAGAGCTCTTCAGCATGGATCAGAGCTTGGAAACCAGACTGGCCGTGCTTGTCTTACTTGCGAGGGAGACAAAAAGGAAGAGGTTTCATGCAATTATAAAAGCAGCAAAGTTCATGCTTTCACATTAGCCAAATTGGCAAACTTCTCCTTTAGTTCCCCGTCAGAATCCAAATCAGAGTCCCCTCCTCCTCCTGAAAGGAAGAACTGCAGTGAGAGAGGTCCAAGCCCTCCTCCCACAACCACAGCTCCAGTGCTTGGCAGTAAGAGGAAGTCTTTTCAGCTCCAGGGGTCCACCGAGAAACTGATTCTTTCCAAAACTCTCTTCACTTTATCAGAACTAGATGATGAAACATTAGATTTTGACTGGGATGAAGAGATGAGAAAAAAGCCATAATTATGAAAAGCTTTCTGGTCAAATTTCACCTTTCACAACTCAGCACAGCACCTCAGGGTATCGGCGTGCTACCTATGAATGTACAGAACTGTTGGCCATATTGAGTACCATTCCGAACACCAACTCCCCATCACGTTTGCTAATTTCAGTTTCAGCTTCATGACTTAATCGGCTTAGGTCAGTGTGATACCTGCACTTGAGTTGAATTAATAGATCTTGTGCTTAATTTTGCAAATGGAATACTTGTATTCCCAAAGATGTTTCCTTTTTTTGATTTGTTTTTTAAGGAAGAGAGGGTCTTCCCTAGATCCCTTCTTTCACTCACTCAGGAACAAATGCCAGGAAGAAAGCACTCAAAAATCTGACAAGGCAGGTGAACTCTTTTTCTATTTTTGTCTTTGTATTTTCACCTGGAATGTGTTAAGTACAGTGAATATTTATTATCATTTGGGGTGATTTGCCAAAATCATGTGATTTTTCTAATATTATTTTTGTATTTATTTGCATACATCGGATTAAATGTGATTTAAGCTTTTCTTTCTTTGAGAGACATCCTTGCAATTCCATGGTGTTCCCAAAGATCTTGCAACTGGTCAAACAGTAGGTTTCTAAAGTACCGACCCTTTCAGTTTTCCTTTCTTTCTTGAGCCAAGATTTTGTGCTTCAGCTTCTTTTTTTCTCCCGGGGACCTACCTTCAACACAACTCAAATCCCGTAGTTAGAAGAAGAATGTGCAGTACTCTCAACCATACATCATGTCTTATCTACCCAGGTGGATAATATAGAAATATGATTCCTACTAAGTTCTGGTTCATTTGTCTTTAAATCCAAACAAATTATGTACTGTGTTCAATAATAATAGATAACTCAAGCTTATCTTTCTATGTGCTTTTAAAATCACTTATTCCTTTGGATTCTAGCAAGGGTTGTTAGGATTCTATAATTACAGACTTTCTCTTCTGAAGTATGAATTTGTAACATGATTGATTCCTTAATTGTGGAAGTTTTGGACATGAAGAATACTCAAAACTATATGTAATTTGTTTAATGCTCACTTCATTAAATTCATGGAGAGAAAACAAATTTGGGAAATCCAGCTTTTCTTAAACATTGAAACATTAATTCCCAAATTGACTAATTACATTTTCTGAAAAATTTTAAACTGTGAATACAAATTTAGTATGGATGAGTCTTTTGAAGTCTTGAAATACTTTAAACAGCTGATAAAAGATACACATAAGCAGTGATTATAAAATTTATTATTGCATATTCACTTAAACCTGTTCTAATAGAGGTTTATAGCTTATATAGTATTATTTCTGTACTTATTTAATAACTTTCCAGTATAATATAATTCTTAATTTGATACAGTTCTAATCTTTCAGTATTTTTGTTTTTCTGGGTTTCAGTGTTCTTACTAGAACTAAAGGAAAAGGAAAGGATATAGATTTTTGACCAGTTGAATCTTGGTCTGGACGTGGTCTGATTGTGTGGATGGGGGTAATTCTTTTTCCCTCACTCCCCCAGACTAAGAATTCTTTTTTTAATGGTAAATTTTTAAGTCCCTTTCTTATGAATTTTTGCCTTTGAAACTTGGTATCTTTTGCAGTGATGATGTATTGAGTTTTTCATGGCTGATAGTCCTAACCTATTGGCCCACCATTAGGATATTTTGATCTATTCCATTATCATCGTTTAAAATGTTTGTATTCTTTATTGGGTCTCTTGATTCTAGAGGTTTCATTTCTTAGTAATGAGAGATTTAATTTTTGTAGTTAACTTGTCTCTCAAAGACATTGAGTAATTCATGTTTTAAAATACAGTGTTGAATTGTCTCTCTTCCCTGGTTATTGTGTATGACTACCTGTGCCACCTTCTACCTGGTGATTATTTGTGCCCACCGTGCATCCCATTACTGGTGCTAATTAAATCATCCTACTTTTGATTTAGTACCTTCTGCCAAGATCATTTGGCCAAAATTACAAGGTCCATGTGATTATTCTTTGGTGCTTACCCAGATAGAAATAACTTCAGATCTAAATATTATAAACAGGCTGGGCATGGTGGCTCATGCCTTTAATCCCAGCACTTTGGGAAGCTCAGGCAGGAGGATCACTTGAGGCCAGAAGTTCAAGGGTGCAGTGAGCTATGATCATGCCACTGCACTCCATCCTGGGCAACACAGTGAGACCCCCATCTCAAAAACAAAATAAAATGAATAAATATTATAAACAAACATAATTATTAGAAGAAATAAAATACCCAGTAACAGGATGAATACCGCTTATCTGAAATGGTTGGGGCCAGAAGTGTTTGGGATTTCAGTTTTTTTGGTTTTTTTTTTGGATTTTGGAATATTTGCATTATACTTAGACTTGCCAGCTGAGCATCCGAAATCCAAAAATCCAAAATCCAAAATGTTCCAATGAGCATTTCCTTTGAGCATCATGTCGATCTCAGAAAGTTTTGGATTTTGGATTTTTGGATTAGGGATCCTCAGCATCCTATGTTAACACTCCCCTACTTATTAAAAAATTCTATCACAGCCTTTTTTTCTGTTGTGATTACCTCACTATGCTTGTATTTAATGCTCAAAGTCTCACAGCTTGGTCAATGGGAAGTCCCTTTACGTTGACTCCTGTGTCCTTTTAGAACTCTGGTATTTTTAAATGCACCCACGCTATCTGAAAACAACAGGATGTTCCAGACCCATTTTGATTTTTTCCTGCCCAAAGTCATAGAATCAGCCATCTCCATGGTACTGTTTCCCTTATAGGTCAATAGTATTGGAAACCAAACCCTGGGTCTCAGGGTCTCCTATGCAGGAGAGTCACTAGTGGGCAAACGTTCTACCACTGCTGTTGGGTCATTTTTTAGTAATTTCAGAGCTGGAAAATGTTTTGATGTCCTGAGATCACATTTCATCTTGCTGTATCCCGCTTTTCTTATAGTTCGTGATTTCATGACAACTAAAATTTCTCTTATGTGGACTTTAATGTGTATACCAAGGAAGCATATAGGTGTCTTGGGGAATATGTGCAGTCTAAAAGATAATATTTCTGGTCAGTGAAGAAAAATGTAAAAAAAATAACCTTTAATTCAGAATGAACTTGCCAAATATTTTTATTTCAGGCCAGTGGGCTCCTTGAAAACATTTTAATAATGTAAAATTATTCAAACACAATAAAAGCTATACTTAATTTTCTTTGTGAGAGGACCAAACCAGAATTTAAATTCTATTATAACTATATAAAAAAAGTATTGCATTTACTGACTGTAAAAGATTACTCTTCGGTGTATATTTATGTAGTATTCTACAATTTATAATGGGGATTTTTATTATAATTTTTGATGTCTTATAGAAATACAGGCAAAACAAGCACATTATTCTGATATCTTTAACTCTTTGGCTTACTTCAACCAAATTTTAACTTTTTTTGAAGGTATGCCAAAACTTTAATAATAAAGATCCATTCTTGGTGGGCAAACTGTAATTGTAACAAACCTAGATATTCTTCATGTGCACTTGATTTCTATCCCTTCCCCAAGTGCTGAACCTCCTGCTTCACTGGTGGAATACTAGAGAAAGTCTTAGGTCACCCACAAGGAGGATCCCTGCAGCTTGCCTTTAGACAATCCAAACATTTGGGAGTTCAGAACTGACCTACCCTGGAGATCTGGGTCACTAGGGACTGCTGAGACCAGGTGAAGCTAGGTGCTGCTTTTCAGGCAACCTACTCCACACCTATCAACCTCACAATGTGGCCTGTGCATACTCCTCAGTATTCAGAATATCATCTTCCGAGTCTGCTTTCCGTATTGTTCACATTAAAGAAAGAGAAAAGGCTCCTGGCTCACATTCAATGGGGTTTTGCTGTTGATATCCCATCTTGCATGTGGCATAGCCCCCCAGGCATATGGGGAGCCATTCCCCGTACACATCCTCTTCACCGTTACTCGGGACATACACAGGAAATGGTAGTAACTGCCTCTTACGACACAGTCTTCAGTTGTTCTGATATCAGTTCCACTGTCACCCTTAAAGACTTAAAAATGCATGTACGGGTAATATGTGTAAAAGTGAACTTGATAAATGTTAAACTAAACAAAATTGATGTGTCTATGTGAATACTCTGGTGCAAGGTCAAGTTCAGGGAAGGAAATGAGATATGCACACTGGGCCAAATCTCATCAAGAAATAGGGAGTCACTTATAAAACCTGTGAATGCAAATTATTTTTAGGCCACTCTTCTTTAGGCTTGGTTAGAATCTTAGTGCCTTGGCAGAGTTGAAACCACCAGAAAGCACACAATTGTATCAGTTGTGTTTTTATGTGGACACAAACTTGGTTTAACTTAAGGCTTTCATAATAAACCAAACCAGTGTGGAAATACTTTTTCAATGCCCACTGATACATAAAGGAGCCTACGTAGTAGAGCAAAACTGAGAATCAGCATATTGAGTTCTAGAACTAGCCAGCAGTGTGACTGCACTGTCTTCAGAGGGTTGTCCACGAAAGCAGAGGACCAGGCATATCTGTTATGTATTGCTGAGTTACAAAAAAGGAAAACCTCCGAGGCTAGCTGAAATAAAAGTAAATTTGCTGTAAGGGTATAACATATAGCAGGAAGTCTCATTAAGGACAGGAAGCAAAATCTAACCAGGCTACGTGGCCCTAGAACTGTAAAGTCAATACTGAAGTTGTTCTTCAGCCTCTCCTGAGTGGTCAAGATTCCTTGTCACTGCTGCTCTCAATGAGTGTGCCCCAGTTTCCTGCCCATCTCTCAGCCCCACATTCTGTGCTCACCAGGGCTTGTCTGCTCCAGGTACCTTGTAGCTTTTGATCTGCTTTGGGGCCTGACTCCAGCTGTGATTTTCTCTGACCTTTCTAGATGATGCACCCACCTCATCCTACTGATTCAGACTGTGCCTTTTATTTCAGATTCTTGGTTCACTGGTTCAAAAGGGACTGGAGGGGGAGGGGGTAAGTGGCTGCCTGGTACCAGCATAGCATCCTGAGCTGTGGGTGGAGATAGTCTCTGAGAGTGTGGGATGGGAGGCAGTGATTGGCCAGTCTACCACATCTGCATCTCCACAGGAGTTTTGGTTATAGATGCTACAATTCTACAACCTCTATTGATTCTTTTCTAATTACTGAGTTGAGAGAACATACTTCTAAAGGCATTTGCGTCACCGTTCCCAAGGGAGCCATGTAAATTCCTGCCCTGGGGCAGCTAACAAAACATGCATAGGTTTCTGTTTCTGTTTTTGTCTATTATTTATGTTAAAGGTGATATCAACAAGTTGTGAGGGATTCATGCCAATTTCCCCTTCTACACACTGCAGTTATTCTCCTTATATCTGGAGCATTCTGTCCTATAAAAGTTGTATTAACCACGTGCAAATTTTCAGGAGCCTCTGGATTTGCATCTGTATATTTCCAATATGCCTGATAGATGCATTCCAAAAATTCAGAGGGATCTTCATTAATTTTTTGTCAAGCCCCCTATAGGATATTGCTGTAGTGGAAATTGCCCTGCCCCAGCTATGGGTGCCCTATAGCTAAATTGAGTTCCCTGCTGGGTCTTGAAAGGAGAGACCAATCTCGCTCCCTAGTTATAACCCAGTGGGGATGGGACTGAGGAATTATTTCCAGTCTTGCCTTCCCTACCCAGGTGCCCCTCCACCTGCAGTGACAGATATAGGGAAGCCAGCAGTGAGGGAGCTGGTTCTGCAAGATTTGGATTGAAAGGGTTCATGAGATTTAATCTAGTTAATTCCTCCACAATTTTGTCCCAGGCCTTTCAGCCTCTTTATTATATAATTGCATGAAGGTTTGTACATATGGGGTCTCATTCCATTTACCTGACCTTTGACAAATAATAATTTAAGGTTCCATTTAACAGCCACTTCTTCTCTCACTGCAGTATTTACGTTGGCCAAGCAATGTTACAACAGAATGCCATTTTCTTTTTAGACATAGGCTTATGAATTGGCCATTTAGCCAAGATTTTCCGCAAGGGACTTTCAGATGGTGACGTCTGAGCCATGAGGGAGGTCCTAATCCAGACACTATAAAACAAGGTGCAGACCATAACCAACCTCTTTTTTTGTGTCCTTCCTTTTGCTCTCCCTTTGCTGGGACAATGGGTCTGGTTGTCATCTGTGGCACATGTATCACACTCTGTAAACCTGTATCTTGCTCTTGCTCTATAATCCTATCTTTCTCTCCTTAATAAACCTCATTTTCATGCTTGTGTTTCTTTGGTGTGTCTGGTTATTCTTTGGCCATGAGCACACTAAGAACGGACATTTCAGACTAAGATCTGACAGAATCTCACCCTCCCATTCCTCCAGGCTTTATGAAACACTGAAGCCTACCCTAACCTATTCAAAATTCCAAAACATTCCTCCCCTTATCCAATTTTTGGGAGCATTTTTACCATCTAGTATACTATAAAATTTACTCATTTATTTTATTTTCACAGGTGCTAACCATGGGTGAGGGAAATCTAGAATGGATAGTAGAGACAATGAGTATCACTTGCTCCCTCCAGACAGCTGTCGTGGTGAGGGTTGTGGCTTATACCACATCTGGCACAGCAGCTGCGATGCGCGCTGCTAGTTGGAACTTGGGGAACTCTACTAACATCTTTAGGCTCTATTTGATTTTGTAGGGGCCAGACTGATGAATTAAATAGAGATTTGATGGGGATCACCACTCTGCTTCCTTTCAGTCTTCAAGGGTGACATTAATTTCTGCCATTTGCCCTGGGATGTTTTTAATTTGCAGTCTTGGGTGGGTAGGGGGAAGTTTGAGAGTTCTCCCGACAACTTCCAACTTTGTCCATTTCAATTATACATTCAGGGGCCAGGGACATAACCACTGGGTTATGGCCTTTCCTTCAGTCAGTGAGGCTCTGAGCCCAAAAACTGGTTGTAAAGGAAAATAAAAAATCCCAGGACCCCTAAACTCCTTATACCAAAGGGAAAGTCAAGCCTGGGGGCTAAGTCACTCAAAACCCTTTTCCAAATGAATGGCAGTTATTTCACAACCCCGTATCAAAGCTGTATACATTAGCCAGACCCCCACAAAAAGGCAAAAGGCTTCAGGCACTTCTGAATAAATCATTCATAAGTAATTCTTTGCTGTCCTCCAACCCTTGCAAGATGTATATCCTCCCATAAACAGGGACATGCCTCTTGTAACTTTACGTCTGCAATCTATAGTCTAGCCCCTAAAACTAAAGTCTGTTGATTCCATACTGATAATGTCCATTACAAGCTTGTCTTCCCAGGTGCAGAACAAAGACGAGATTAATTGTTCCTCCACCTACCAGCCTTTCCCTACATGCCTTCCCTCCTTCAAGAAAATATATGAATACTAAACCTCCTAAAAACCTCTTGGGGGGGAAAACAGCCACAGACGCCTCTGTGGCTCAAGTTTTTCCCAAACACGCCCTTACGATGGCTTAATAAACCTGGATTGGTTGAGATTCTTACCTCAGTCACTCATTTTGATTATCACGGTTCAGTCACAGAAGCTAGTCAAAGGATTGTGACTTTTTATTGGCATAGCTTCCCTAGATCCTTTCTTTTGTCTGTATTGATCAGTCGCCTAGAGGCCCTGTTAATCATCAATTACTGGTCCCCAGCTCCAGGGTTTCTGATTCAGTAGGTCTGGGTTGGGACCTGCAAACTGGTGTTTCTAATTATTTCCCAAGTGATGCTGTTGCTGCTCGTCAGGGACCACGCTTTGAGACCACTGGTATAGATTGAGCATTACCTCTGTTGAATGCCCAGCTATCTTGCTGCTAGGGACTCACCCATCACCTGTGAGCTGTGAGCTGCCAATACTCTCGGCAGCTGGGGAAAGTGGGTGCATCAGTCCTGAACTAGAAATTTGGGTAGTGCGCCTCAGCATCTGTCAGCATGTGTTTCAGGGCCAAGACTGGGGTGAGAGGAGTGAGGCATTTGCCTCAGGCACAAAATTTAAGGGGACTCCAAAAAATTCAGTATTCAAGATATTTTCTCCCATCCAAGTAATAACCAGGCCCAACCCTGCTTAGCTTCCGAGAGCAGATGAGATCAGGCGCATTCAGGGTGGTATGGCCATAGACCAAGATAGATATTTTGATGCCATATTTTAAAAAATCAAAATACACATAAAAAATCCTTTATGAATACACTATCAAATCTTTAAATAAACACAAGATCAATGTTACTGGTTTCTCTTTTTGCCTCAGGCTCCAATAGGGCTTAGCATGACACCGTCTTCCCTCACTAGAATGTAGGCTTCACGAAGGCAAAGGTTTTGTCTGTTTTGCTCACTGATGTCCCCCCAGTAGATAGAAGGGTGCCTGGCACAAATACATGTGTTGAATGAAGTCGGGTGCCGTGGGTCACTCTTATAATCCCAGCACTTTGGGAGGCCGAGGTGGGAGGATCACTTGAGGCCAGGAATTCAAGACCAGCCTAGGCAACACAGCGAGACCCTGTCTCTACAAAAAATAGAAAAATCAGCCAGGTGTGATGGCATGCACCTGTAGTCCCAGTTACACTAGAGGCTGAGGCAGGAGGACCACTTGAGCCTAAGAATTCAAGGCTACAGTGAGCTATGATGGCACCACTACACCCCAACCTGGACAAAAGAATGAGACCCTGTCTCTTAAAAAAATTAAAAAATAAATTTGTTGAATGAGACATTTAAAATATTTGAGGGAAGAGTCACCATTCATCTACCTTTCTCATTTCCCCTCTCTTTTCTTTTTTCTGGTGTTGCTCCACTAGTGTTGGCTGTACACAACAGGCTGTCTTCACATTAGAGTCAGGAGACTTGAGAGAGAGCTATTTGTGACTTAGGGAAAACACCTGACCAAAATAAGATGTATTTTATTATAAAGAGCAATTTAAAGATGTATACGTTTAAAAATATTTTCTTAATTGATTTTATCAGATTCAGTGTAGAGTGTTTCATTGTATTTAATACTAACCACAACTCTTAGTTGTCAGCCTGTGAATATATATTGTGAGTAACAGTTTTCAGAAATGCTCTGATGGTCCTCAAAAATCGCCCTGCCCCCGCATATAGACGGATTCAGAATTCCAAGACTAAAAGTTGAACAGAAAACCTTGACACAGGGTGGGTGGCGTAACGGTCAGCAGACTGCTCCCCCGCCTGCTTTCTGTTTCAGTGAGGCGGGTGAGACTCTTCAGGGAACGTGTAAGGGTGATGTCAATGTATGAAGAGAAAGCTTCTGGGTTAAATGGCAGCGTTTTTACACGTGGTGCTGGAGGACAATGGCCAGAGCTGCTGGGCACTGACTCCAGGAAGTCCCCTCCTTACTGGAGGGCCTGTCGTCACCATGTCCCCCCCTTTTTGTACAGAGCCAATTCTAAATTTGTTTTCAATGAAAGGAACTTGGGAGTTTCTAGGATAGATAAGAATCTTAGTGGATTAAAGACAACTCCCGTTCACTATAGAAAAATGAGATCATGTCCCACCAAGGCTAGAGCACAGAAGAAATCCCAAGTATCAAATCTCCAATGTCATTTCAAAACGAAACAAAGCAAAACTAAAACAAACAAACAAAAAACCCTGCCAAATAAAAATTCAGACCTGAGAAATTTCAGAAGCAGGTGAACTGAGTCTAGTTATCTTGCTCTTCCCTGGAGCAAGAGCAGAACACGAAGACTGCTGGCATCTTGATGGGGTCCTGTGTCATGACATGTAAGGACCAGTATCCTCCCGGGCCTGGAGAGATCTGAGTGTGTGATTGTGAAGACGTGGGAGGATGAAGGAAGGGACTGATACTGAGACTACTAGGCATCATATTAGACACTTCGTGTGGGTACACACGCGCACAACACACACACACATATGGATATGCTCCATATAACATTGGTCAATGATGGACCACATGGTGGTTTTATAAGATTATACAGAGCTGAGAATTTCCTATCACCTAGTGATATCTTGATCATCCTGACCCTGTGTAGGCCTAGGCCAATGTGCATGTTTGTGTCTTCATTTTTAACTAAAAACTTTAAAAGTAAAAAAAATTTAAAAAGAAAAAAGCTTATAGAATAAGGATACAAAGAAAGAAAATATTTTTGTACAGATGTACATTGTGTTTGTGTTTTAAGCTAAGTGTTATAAAAGAATCAAAAAGTTAAAAAAATTAAAAGTTTATGAAGTAAAAAAGTTAGAGTAAGATCAGTTTGATTTATTACTGAAGAAAGAACATTTTTAGAATAAATTTAGTATAGCCTGAGTGTACAGTGTTTATAAAGTCTCCAGTAGTGTACAGGAATGTTCTAGGCCTTCACATGCACTCACCGCTCACTGGCTCACCCAGAGCAGCCTCCCCTCCTGGAAGCTCCATTCATGGTAAGTGTCTTATTTTTTATCTTTTATACTGTATTTTTGCTGTACCCGTTTTATCTTAAGGCACATTTAGATACACAAATACCATTGTGTTACAGTTGCCTACAGTATGGAGTGTAGTAACATGCTGTCCAGGTTTGTAGCCTGGGGGCAGCAGGCTATACCAGGCAGCCTGGGTGTGCAGTAGGCCATACTATCCAGGTCAGTGTCCGTACGCTCTGTGACAAAATTGCTTAACAAGACATTTCTCAGAACATATCCCTACCATTAAGTGACACATGATCGTGTACGTATAATATATATGAGATAGGTATTTATTTAGTTCTCACAGCAATTCTGTGGAAAAAGTATCATTAACCATGCATTACAGATAAAAACAGGATCAGGGCGGCTAAGTTAATTTTCTAGGTCACACAGCTAACAAGCGAATTGTGGTGGAGCCAGAACTGTTTGATTCCAAAGCCAGTGGTCCACCAACCATATCAGGATAGTTCCCAGAAGAAACACGGCTGTGTCAGGGCACGGCAGGGCGCGAATGAGTAGCCAAAGCTCGTAAGGACTCTTGGCTCATTGCCCATTCAGTCATTGTTGGCTTCCAGAAAGCAAAGCGTGGGGCAGCCCTTTCCTGATGCTCGCTAAGCCAGGCAAGGGTGCTGGGCGGAGGGTGGTTCTCCTTTCCTCCGCATGCCCATGCCAGCTGCTGTTCACATAGTCCGGAGCACAGTCCAGGGCCTTGCTTCAGCATCGCAGAAACGTAGGGACACTGCATGTGGCTGTACCTCGCAATGCCGGGCAGGGCCGTCCACACAGAGCACAGCAAGAACAACGTCCCTGGAGGATGGCAAGGTGTGGCCCTGCAAAAGATTCCTTTTTTATTTTCTATCTCATATGCTCAAATACGTTTTTCATGAAGAGCTTTTCCTCACTAAAAAGTTAACAGTAGCCAGACCCTGGAGCCCCATCCTGAAGGGTTTTGTGTTTGCTTCCTGCTCTTGCTTGCCTGCAACAATGATGGCTCTCATGAGTGAATAGTCAGCCCTGGAAACAGAATCTAGGTCAGCCCGTTCTTTTTGCTGCTCCGCACCACTAGGGGGCATGAAGTATCTGATAGAGGAGCTGAAAAGGCTGGGAACCCGCGACGTGACAAGCAAAAGCCAGAGGCTTGCCTGCATTCAACGCTCATGATGAACACATTGCTTCAAACATCACTCTCATTTGGGCACTTTTGGCAGACACAGGGGCCCGCTGAAGAGCGGGCCGGCCGGAGCAGAGGGCAAAAACTGCTCTATCTTCTGAAGACTTTGAAAATGCATACCTGAAGAGCAAGGTTGCAACAGGGCTTTGAAACCCTCTGAGCCATGAGCTCTGTGTCCATTTTATAGAAACCTGTAATCTGAAAGAACATACATTTAATAATGAGATTCCTTTGAGAGGTTGGGGAAAGGCACTCGGATTCCAAATCCACAAGGTGCTCAAAGGGATTTTGTTCATCAGAAGCTTTAGAAAAATCCCACAATCTCACACAGGCAATAGGCTGAATATTGGCAACACTCAGTTGAGCATACATACAGGTGTGATGATGGAAAGAGCCCAGGTTGGGGCACCTGACAGAGCTGCTACTCACTAGCTTTGTGATTGCCAAACCCTAAGCTTCTGGACACCAACAAAATGGCATGATATCTCCTTTGCAGGATTATTCAACACCAACAAGTGTTGGTTAGGGTTAGGGTTAGGGTTAGGGTTAAGGCCTATGGTGTGCCAGGCACTGTTCTGGGCACTGGGGATGAATGGTAAGACAGACATGCTTGGTCACCATTCATTTCCTCTATGAAAAAAATGCATAAACACACTTCGAACATTTTAAGGGAAAAGCTTGAAATTATTATAGCAAACACTTGTTTGATCTGCACAAAAGCTCCTTGCAGTAAATATCATTATTAACCCATTTTACAGATGGGGGAACTGAAGGGCAGAAACTTAAGAGACTTGCCCAATGTTACCTAGATGGTGAGTGGGAACGCTGAGATCTGAACCCATATGATCTGACATCAGAGATGGTGCCCTTGACCATATATTCTACTACCTCCCCTTGGAAATCTCACCTTTTCTTCATTACTATGGAATGAATTTTGCCCCCCACCCGACCTCCCAAAATTAATATGTTGAAGTCTTAACCCCCAATACTTCAGAATGTGACTGTATTTGGAGATAGGGTCTTTAGAGAGGTAATTAAGTTAAAATGAGGGTATTGGGGTGGGCTCTGATCTAGTATGACTGTTGTCCTTATAAGAAGAGGAGATTTGGACACAGACACATACAGAGGAAAGGCCGTGTGGAGACACAGGGAGAAGACGGCCACCTTCAAGCCAAGGAGAGAGGCCTGGAGCAGCTCCTTCCCTCTGCCCTCAGAAGGAGCGAACCAGCACCGTGGGCTTGGACTTCCAGCCTCCAGGCCTGTGAGAAAGTGAACTTCTGTCACTGTGCCCCCCGGTCTGTGGCACGTGGTTACGGCAGACCCAGCAAACCGAGACACTCGCAGACCACCAGTTAAGAAGGAGCAGGAGGAGGAGGAGAAGGCAAAAAAGAAATTAATCTTTTAAGCGAATTCACCTCATGTTAAAATACAAAACACATGAGGACGTGTTCATTTCCTTAGATAAGTGAAGCTTAATGGGGTCATATTTTAAAAGAAATAA
Source organism: Avahi laniger (assembly GCA_963575035.1). Lineage (NCBI taxonomy): Eukaryota > Metazoa > Chordata > Mammalia > Primates > Indriidae > Avahi > Avahi laniger. The sequence continues at coordinate 17,811 of CAUYSK010089902.1, read as the reverse complement.
TCTGAATTCAGCTCTGTAATGGGAGTAAAATAAATAAAGCAGGAAATGTCTCAACTTACATTGAAACAGTGTCCATGAAGTAGTAGGATGGACGGGAAAGGGCAGCTTAATTAAGGCCAAAGAGTGTTTGTTAATTAGCTGTCACCCTGTCCCCGGAGCCCACGCACGGATGCCATAAACAGCGAGCGAGCTCCGGCTTATTGACGAGAGACGCGGACGCTCGGCATTAAGTGCGCTGGGCTTCCTTAGAGGACGCAGCACTTTCATGAATAATGAATTCTGGCTTTCCTCATGTCTCTGAGTTGCCTGCTAATACTGGAGTTATTGGTGTGAAACATGAGGTCTTCCAGTAATTCTAGGCATGGGGAGAGTCTTAGAAAGTGTGCTAGTGTATATGGTTGGAGAAAAATGATTTCCGGCATTTTGAATTTGAACCCGTGTATATTTAGTTCCTACCCCGTGCAAGGTGGCGCGTGCTGGCTCCGGAGGCTTTGTCGTGTTTAGGATTCTGAAGGTGCTCGTAGCCTGAGCCCCTTAGGAGGTCTGTGTTCTGGCTATTTAAAGAGAAAAATGAATTAGAGAGCATCCCAGTCATGGGGCTGAATCATTTTAACATTTAAATGCCTTGTTTGTAGATTTGAAAGAAATTCAAACTTTGACCAGCTTGTCAGATTTTTGGTTCTTATTCCATGCTTTGCAGAGCCATATGTTTCATGTTTGACAAAGTTTAAAATCAGGCAGCTTAATTAAATGTTTCGTTTTTGTAGATTTTTTGTCTCATTTCTCCCTATACCCGGTACTCGTGTCGTCATTTTAGCAACTTACTTCTTACCAGCTTTGGGGGCATCAACATTCTGTGTAGACTAATGCAGGATCGGCGTGGTGTACGATCCTTGGGAAACTCCATCACAGATGAGGGAAATGGTCAAGAACAAAATTTTTTTCCTCAAAAGGCACTGACCCGTGGAAAATAAGGCTGATGGAGGTACCTACATGAAAAAGCTGCTAGATTCAGGTTTGGAAGGAAGGGGAAATTTTATCATTTTTAGAGACAATATACAGTGGTTGACACTGAATCCAACTTGGAATAAATGAATGGGAAGGAAAAGAGGGGAAAGCGTGGGGAAAAAGAGGCAAAAACTGAAGAGAGAAATAGAAAGAGACAGTTTAGAAGAGGAGTGATGCAGAGAAAAGCAGAGAAGAACGTGCCTAAGCCCAGAGACAGAGAGGCAGAAATACACACTTTAGAGAGAAATACACAAAGATGAGAGCATCATGCGCCCCGACTTTCACAGTATCCTGTACCCCGTCTTATCCTATTGCCTTAAAAGCTGTGTCACATTTTTCACACCAAAACCAAAAACAACAAAATTACATCAACAGGAAATAAACCACGTTTCACAAGCCACCAAGCCATACAAACTTAAGGTTTTTGGATAATGAGAGAATCTCTCCTGCAATAAACCCACAGGATGCTTGGCAAACCCAGTCCGAGTGAGGAGACTTGTGATGATGGGCGTTCACGTCAGTCACAAAACGGCCAGCAGCTGGCTGGGCTGACAGGGATGTCAACCAGCTGTGGCTGGTTTGGCTGTCTGTAGAAGAGGCCAGAAGCTGCTGGTAAACAGATTCAAAACTGTACATCATGTGTCTTCTTTCCTTTTAGGAACCTCCTTGGGCACACCCTCCAAGGCCAGGCCCAGTTCCCTCTGTTGGTCTCATAACTGCTGTCTTCGTGGTACTCCTGTAAGAACAAACATACCAGTAAAGGAGGGTTTTCAAATTTCTTGGCCTTCACTGGTCCTCCTTGATTAGCCACAGTGACTTGGATCAATCCAGTTATTTCATGTACCAATATTTTCCATTCTCTACCCTTTGGAATCATCTCCCTGTTCCTCCTATAGTCTCTGGTCTTATTGCATCTCTGCCTAGCCAAATGGCTTCTCAACTGTATAATTTTCACTAACTTGCCTCTAATGAGAGTTTAAATTATCATCAAGCTATTGAACTCTGATTATTTTAGAGTGTGCCTATACGAGTGAGGGCTGTCCGGTATCCAGCCATGTAACCGTTCTCGTTATATTGACAATAGCTGGATACTTTCTGGACAGCCCTTGTACTCCTAAAGGCAGCAATGAATACAAATTCTGCTGGGAAAATATAGTATCATTTCATCTGATGGCGAGGGTGAGTTTGTAAACACATTTTTGTTTTCAAATCTTCCATGCCCCAAGGCATCCCCAGGGCTAAGAAGTTTGGTGAATTCTGGGAAAATGGGGGTGCCTGGAAATGTTTAAGTTGGTAGCTCATTTAGCGGAGGTTCCACCACCTGCTCACGGACCACAGGGACTTTCACAGCCAGCACAGATGTGGCAGCAGGAGCCACTCGACTGAAAATGAAAGTGAGTTGTGGATTTTTCTATCTTTTCAGTCAACCTTTCTTCAAATGCTCTTTTCCTTTCAAGAATCATCAAAATTGCCTTCCTTTTAAAGTGAACACTACAAGCAATCAAAGTGTCATTTCCTGGAAATGCAGGCTGGATGGCAGCCATCCCTCAAACGAGCCCCCGTGGAGGAGGTGCGGAGACGTGAGCTCCCAACTTGGGTTTCCGGTGGACACACATTAAACCCGCGCGCTGGAAGCTGAGGTCATGGATTACTTTCTCATTGCTGTGAAGTGCCGATTCATCTTGTACTTCCTGTCATTATTCTCTTACAGCATGTGAAAAAATGCTATTAATATCTGTGCATTCAAGAAGAGATGCTAATGGGAAAAAGGCCGAGGAGCGGCTGTGCGTTGGCAGTAATCGGGGTCGAATACAATTGGAAACGTGGTAGTAGCATTCATGTGGGGAGAGGAAGTTAAGCAAACTGGCCAAGACCGCCACTAAAACGTTTCTTGCTTTCCTCTGAAACCTTATGGAACAGTTGAGGTAACATGGGCTTGTGGGGGAAAGAAACCGAGTGTGGCTACCAGACAAACCCGAGCAGGAACCCTGCCCGTATCACTCAGTGATCTCGGACAAATTTCATGACCCTTCTTAGCCTCAGGTCAAGGACAATACTAAGCTTTCAAACTGTCGCAAGGAACAGAGATCATGTTTTGAGGAGTGGCTGGTACACATGGGTGCTCACTACGTGGTGGAACTATTGTCGACCCATAACTAGGTTTCTGCCAGAAATGCGCTGGCCTGATGGGAGCAAGGAAAGGGTAAAGAAACCCAGGAAGCTGGCGGGGCCCTGAAGAGAGCAACATTAATCTCATGTTAGCCGCTCAGTCGTCCTTACCACATCTTCACCATAATTTTCCCCAACTCCAAGCCAAATGATGATCGGAAGAGATGATAAGACAGAGTAATTGTCAAGAACCGTGAAGGAGCTGAGCTTTTCACCCTGCTTGAAGGCTAACAAGTGAGCCAGTCATGGCTTCATTGATGCCGGCAGAGGACACAGACTCCTGGTCAGAGACAGAGGACGTCACTTCAGCACAGGTTCCCCGTGAGCCCCAACATGTGCATGCACGCCTGCGCTCTCTCTCTCTCTCTCTCTCTCTCTCTCTCACACACACACACACACACACACACACACACACACAGGACACCACTGTTTCTTTCATTCCATGCATATTCCTTCTGTTTATCCAGAACTCAGTTTCCTTCTGTCATCTCTGGGTATCATCCAAGAGGAACCTCAAATATGGATTTTCAGCACACGGAGGCTGGGGCCTGTCCTCGTGACATCCCCCAGTGATGTTTGGGGTCCTGCCTCTGCCCAGTGCCGAGGTGAGCAGTGCGGGTCAGTGGGCTCTGATCCCAGCCAGGGCCGGGCCTCGGGCTTGAGACTTCCTCCCTGTCAGTGCCGGGCCTGGAGCCAGCCGAGCTGTTTGAGCTGAGCTAACTGGCAGAGCAGAGCCGTCCTCCCCAGCACTCCCGCTCCCAGGGCGGGAGAATTGCCTCTGAGTTCAGGTGGAATCTGCCAGCGTGAGCTGCCTGCGAGGACAGACAATGCAGCTCTCTGTATCGCTGCGGAAGAGATGGAAGATGCCGACATTTCAGTGATTGCATTCGGGATCTACAGCTGCCTTGGGGCATCCCAGTGATCACTTAATGGACGAGGCTTCCCTTCAGAGCTTAAATTAGCTTTCAAATAGGTAAAAGGTTAGAGAATATATCCTTTAATTAGGGAGACCTAGCTTCCTTTTCCATTCCCAGAAAAAGCACTGATGTGTGTATATATGAGTGCGTGTTTTACTTTGTATTTTTGCATAGACTTTGCAATGCTGGGAGCTACAAATAGTTACAGGCTTTATGTCTTTTACATAAGGTGGCCACACATTGGACAGTTATTTTAAATATTCTTTCTTTAGGATGAGTCATGATTTTTTATTGAGCAAATATATTCACCGTGCTTAGATGTTTTAGTGTCAGTACTCAGCACAGGGCCTCGCACAGAATGTTTACTGAATAAATGACTAATTTTATGGCCTTATACACCCTGGAATTGTGCTTATAAATATGGATACACAGAAATCCCATTTGGTAAATATTCCCTAATTCTCCTCAGTAAAACAGAAATTCCAGTAACGCCTGCGCCTCTTCACATGCAGTCTAGCAGGGCTCTCACTCATCAGCAGAAATGAGCCATACGGTTGCTGCCCTGAGGTCCCATGTTACACAGATGTCACTTCTTTGCACATTCACAGCAGATCATTTCCTTACCAAGCAGGAGAAGCTGTATCTTAAATAACTGAAGCAAAATTATACTTGTCGAATGACAAGAAAAAGATATGTTTTTACAAGTCAGTAGTCTTGTTTATAATCAACTCAATTTCCCGAATATTAAAAATTCAGTAATCTGGCTGTAGATTTCTGAATCATTTAAATAAATTATTAACGCTTGCTAGAGCTCAGAAACATTTTTCAGCTATGTGTTCACGCTGCGGATCCGGACGACTGAGGACTAACAAAGTGGGTTTATCAACTCTCTTAAAGGTACATTTGGACCTCGAACTCCAAGGCAACCGTTGCTTCGCACACCACAGCTCAGGTGTGTGAACCCACAGACTGCTTGGTCTGCAGCTGAAAAGCTAACAAGGATCTCAAGCTCGGTTCATTTGGCTGCAGATTAGTTTAACTAGACTAACACCAGGTCTTGCATTTTGAATTGGGGAACAACACTGCAAGAGTTCAACTTGCATGATGGTTTTTCAGCTGAAGAAGAATTTTTGGTTTCTGATTTTTGCACATGTATCTGGGAGAAAAATTAAGATGAGGAAGACTTGTATCATGCATACCAGTTCCTTGGGCAATTCCTAGAGACCAAGGGTCTGCAAACTTTGGCTGGAGGGCCAAATCGAGCTCTGGGCTTGTTTTTGTACTGTCTGCAAGTTAGTAATACTCTTTACACTTTTTAAAGGTTATAAAGAAGAAAAAACAACAAAGAATAATACTTGACGGAGATGGTATGTGACCTGTAAAGCCTGAAATATTTACTATCTGCCCCTTTACAAAGAAAAGTGTGCCAGCCCCGGGCTGTAGATTCAGGTCTGTACTCTGTGGAAAAAGGAGGGGAATGTGGAAGGTGAAGGAAAGGCAAGGCCAGGCAAGGGGAAAAGAACATTCTCTCCACCTCTGTGAGGATCTGGCACAGAAAAGATTCCAGGGAAAACCATCCTTGATGGTGGAAGCTGTTTGGTGCATATGAAGACGGTGCTTTGGGCAGAGGTGTCAGCTTCCTTCGGGATGCCAGTGTGGCAGTTACGGAGGCTGGGGCTGCCTCCCTGCGACTGTGGCAGCCGGCACCACGGTGAGAGTCAGAATTTGTTTCTATAGGAGAAGCAACATCCAGAGACTCTTTACAAATAATTCGTGAATTGGAGAAGGGGCAGAATCCTCTTACCAAGGGGTGGGTTTAAAAGCCAGCAAAACTTTAGCTAATAATGGTATAGAAAGAAAAACAAGTCCCAAGGTCCTCTGCCCAGTCTTTTTCTGTGGTGCTGCTCTCGGAGAACACAGAGCAGCAGTCAAAAGCAAATTAATTCTAGTCTTTACTTCTTTTCAAGTGACGTTCAAAAGGAAATATAGAGTGGCTCCCACTTGTAATCCTAGCACTTGGGGAGGCCAAGGCGGGAGGATCACTTGAGGCCAGGAGTTCAAGACCAGCCTGAGCAAGAGCGAAACCCCCAAATCCCCATCTCTACAAATAATAGAAAACAATTAGCTGGGCATGGTGGTGCACATCTGTAGTCCTAGATACTCAGGAGGTTGAGGCAGGAGGATCACTTGAGCCCAGAGTTGAAGGTTGCAGTGAGCTATGATTGCATCACTACACTCTAGCCTAGGTGACAGAGCAAGACCTTGTCTCAAAAAACAAAAAGCAAAAACAAACAAACAAATAAACAAAACCCCAAAGAACAAAAATCAAAAGAGAAGTCTGTTTCTCTCTTACATAATAATTCAAGTGTAAGTGGTCAAGTGATGCTATGTTGATTCTGTTGCAACCTGATCCAGGCTGCTTCTATCTTGCTGCCTGTTCATCCCTTAGGGTGTTGCAGATACCTCACCACCGTGTCTGCTGGGTCTGCAACCCAGCTAGCAGGAGACAGGAAAAAAGAAAGTTGCTTCCTTTAAGGCAATAACCGGATCTTCAATTCTCATTTAATCACATCTAGCTGCAAGGGAGGCTGGGAAATGCAGTTTTTAGCTGGACAGCCATGTGCCGCCAAAAGCTTGGTTTTTGTATTTACTAAGTGAAGAAGAAGAGGATGGATTTCAGGGAATAGCTTATAGTCTCTGCTACAATTGATTGCTAATTCAGTATTTCCCAACACTGTGTTGGCCAAAAAATACTTTGTTCTCAGCAGAAATGGCTTTAACCCTACAGTTTGCCTACACTCCAGAACATAACCACAAGATGCAGCCAAAATCTAAAAACACCACACAACACGGAATAGAGAACTAAAAGACAGATCCTTCTGGTGTAGGCAGGATAAGGATTTTACCAAACAGTTCAAGGCTCTGAGGAATCTGGGTGGCAGATACCGTTTGACTCTCCTCCCAACGGGTGTGTTCCACTTGTTAATGAAGAGAGAGAGACTACCCAGAACTACACAAGGCTTGAGAATTTATCAACATGTGTTAATAGCATTCTGCTTTCCTCTACTCCCATCCCTGCAGTGTAAATCGTCTTCTATGGCTCCTCACATTCCCCCAAATTGCTCCTCATCTTACACTTCACAGTCAGCCTCAGCTATGCTCCAGAACAACCTGGCGGAAGTACCAGAACTTTTACCAGGTCCAACGCCTCGAGCAGGAGGAAGGATATCGAGCAGAAGAGTGTCCAGAAAAGCTTACCTACCCCACCAAGAAGGACACATGCCAGATGGATTGGATGCTGCCATTTGATGCAGATACTTTGAGGTAGCCATTTTGACCAGACTAAAACTAAACCATTAACTTTGTATTTTCCAAAATGAAAACTGCTTTATTATTGTTATCTGATGACAAAGATAACAAATACCAATTTTAAAAGAATCAGACAGGCGTGGTGGCTCATGCTTGTAATCCTAGCACTTTGGGAGGCTGAGGCGGGAGGATCACCTGAGCCCAGGAGTTTGAGACCAGCCTGGGCAACATAGCAAGACCCTGTCTCTACAGAATATTTAAAAAATTAGTGGGGTGTGATGGTGCACACCGGTATTCCCAGCTACTCAGGAGACTGAGGCAGGAGTTCAGGGCTACACTGAGCTATGATCACGCCACTGTATTCCAGCCTGTACAACGGAGGAGACCTCATCTCTACAAAAAAAAAAAAGAATTAGAAAATGCCAGAAATTATAAAACAAAACCCATCCAATACAAAATACTTGGTGGATATTTTTTTTTTCCAAAATTTATTCATTGTATAGGTATAAAAATTGCTGATTGGGTTTTCTGAGAAGCAGATTCTGATATGGAGTTTATTGTGCAGGATATTTTTTAAGAATTGTCCTTGGGGTCAGCACCTATGGAAAGGAGGAAAAGAAAACAAAATTGGGTAGAGAGGGAAGTCAAGCTGCATTGCAGGCCTAACAACAGCCTGGGCTGACCCCACAAGAGCTTTGCAGTGGAAATGGCCCATCTGTACTGTGTTGGGCCAAATGGCCTGGTCTTACACTCCTGCCAGGAATGAGATGTGCCCACTCTACCTACCCAGGAGGGCAGGACATTGGAGAGGTGGCTCTTCAGCTGACACAATCCTTAAAGGGACAGAAGGGGCAACAAGTCCTACCTCGAAGGGGGATCTGGGTAACGCATCTTCACGTCATACACGCATGCACATAAACACACACACAGAGTATAGTTTTGAACAAAAATGCGAGCATATCATCTATGCTCCTATGACACTGATTTATTTTACTCAGCAACATAACGTAAACATTTCCCCCATGATCTAAAATATAAATCACATTCATTTTTAATTCTTGCAGATATTCTACTGAATAGATGTGTAATACTTAATCAAATCCCTGCTGATGGGCATTTGAAAACCTTCCTATTTTTTTGCCTTTACAAATAACTCAGTCATGAGCATCCTAATGTATATATCTTTCCACACATGTGTAATTATTACAATAAAGTAATTCCCCAAAATGAAATTGTTGAACCAAAAGGTTTGCATATTTATATTTTGAGGTATAGTGCCAAGTTACCTCACGGAAAGCTGTACAAATCTACCTGAACACTGACGGTAATCAGCATTAATCTTCTTAATCTTTGCTAATCCCAGTGAAAAATAGCTCATTATTTTCTTAATAACAGTTATTAATTAGTAGCCAGGTTAAATACTGTTTCATATGTTGACAGATGGTATGTCTTCATTTATTTTTCCTTTTGTCTTAACCCATCCTTTGCCCATTTTTCTCTGGTTCGTAAGTACCTGCTATATTGAGGCTAGTAGACCTTTGTGTGGTATGTATGATGTAGGATTATTTCTTAATATAGCATTTGTGTCTTAATTTTTTCTTTTTCTCTCTCTTTTTTTTTTAAATAAATAAATCCATCTATTTCTCTTTTAGAGATTCTGGTTTGGGTATTATTCCTAACAAGTTTCTCCCTCTCCTACCTTTACAGAAATATTCACTTGAATCTTCTTCTGGTACTTTTATAAATCCTGACATTCAGGTTTTCTACTAGTAAGTAATGTAAAAAGTAGATATTCTCTCCCCAGCTCACTCCTTAATCTCATCTAATTCCCAAACCACACTAGATTACCTGTTACTGAGAAAAGCAGTAAAGACAACGTGGCTTTCTATTTCAAAATGGCCGTTTTGATGCAACTGCTTCAAGTCGGCAGCTTTGCTAGTCTTGCTCCATCAGAAACGCCCCCGAACACCTGCCATGGGAGGTGGTGTCCTTTCAGCCCCTGGCATGCTAGCCTCGGGTCAGCCACCTAGGCCTGAGCTAAGGACAATGTAAAGGACAAAATAAAGTTCCAAACGTCAGCGCTTGTTTCCATCATTCTTCCTGACCACCCCTCCCTGCTTCACAGTCCCCTCCCTCCCACCCAGTTACAAGGGCCAGGCTTCCTGGCTCTATGCCTAGATGTCTCTAGGGATTGTCCACTCAGCTTTCCCCACCCTGTTGTTTTTTTAAGAACAACTTTATTGAGGTATAATTGACATACCATAAAATTCACCCATTTGAAATGTACAATGCAGTAATTTTTAGAAAATTTACTGAGTTGTGCAGCATTCACTACAATCTGGTTCTAGAACATTTTCATCACCCCAATAAAGTCCCTTATGCCTGTTTATAGTTAATCCCCATTCCCCTCCCCAGCCCCCGGCAACCATTAATCTACTTTCTCTCTATATAGAGTTGCCTTTTCTGGACACATCAGATAAATAGAATTCTCTACTCCTCTAGTTTTGACATTGCCTCTTATCTCCAGTGAGAAATTCCAGATTCATCCTCAGCTCTGTGGAAACTGACCTGCCAGACATAGGTTCGCATGGCTCGTAAATGACAAAGCTCTGGCTCAAGTCCAAGTCTTATGATTCAAAATTCTTTCCACTCCTTCCTGCTTTCCTGATCTGGATACGTTTTCAATATTGTATGGAAAATTTCGTGATGGCTGTTTAGGAAAAGCCACAAAGATCACTGGCCTTCTGGGTCCTCGCAGGTGAGTTCTGCGATCTTGTACACGTGGACACTGATTTCGTGACTTTTTTCAGCCACCAGAGGGTGCCCCAAAGATCTATTTTTGAATTGGCTTTTGCTTGTCACAGTTAAGCATCTTAGGAAAAAGAATGTGAATTGTCACCTGACTGTATTCTGGATGGGGTTTTTCTCACGATACTTTTCCTCTCTGGGTAATTGCAAATGGCAATGGAGAATAAAAAATAGAAACTGGTTTTGGTGCACACTGAAAGCCCAGGATTTCTTTTTTTAATGTAACAAAAAGGGAAAATACAGACTTAATTTAAGAGGCTGGTGAAGAATTTTTAAGTTATGACAATGCAATATGACAGATATCAATTAGTCAAAACATTAAGGTGATTTTGTTAATCTTTTGCATTTTTATATAACTAAATCAATCCTTTGAGGTCGAAGGGAAATAGAAACAGGTTTTTAAATTAAGTTATTCAAATCCTGTATTTGCATAGCTGTTAGTAGAATTACCTGAGTAATAATTCAAGATGACAATTGAATTTACATTTTGAGAGATAATTTTATTATGATGGCTTCCCAGCTATCTTGGCTAAAAGTGGCTGAGTTCGGTTGTCAATTTTGACTTTTAGAAGAGCTCACCATCATGGTCTTCAGGATCCAGAGGACAGGTGTGTCTCTTGGCCTCCTCCAACAGAACACCCCCTTTCCCCTCTTCATTCTGGATGGGTGGGTGGATGGATGGCTAGATGGATGGAGGCCACTCAGCAGCCAGGATGGTAGCTCCTGGGAGCATATTCAGGGGAACTTAATGAATTGTGCTGAGCACCACACCTGCCACTTGTCAAAGTCACTGGTGCCATATGTCTGGTGGCACTGTGACCCTGTTCCCTTCATGAACCGCATGATCCCCGGAATCCTGGCTCCAGCTATAGAACCAGCTCTAGACCAGAGTCACAAGAAGTGGCTTTCAGGACGGGTTCTTCCTATACCTAGCTGTGTGTCACTTCACCTTTACATATCTCTTTTTAATCTGTAAAATGGCAATAATAATAATATTTGCCTAAACCACCCTCTATCTCACAGAGTTGTTTCAAGGATTAAATGAAAAGAAAAGAATGCTAGACAAATGCAAAGTGTGATTATTACAGCACTGTGCCTGTGTGAGAAAGAGAGGCAGAGGAAAGGGCTCAAAGACAAAAGAACAGAGGGAAGAAAGAAGCTTGGAGAGTGAGAGAGGGGACAGTCCCTATTCCACAGGCACAATTCTTGCTGCAGTCACGCTGAGGTGTACAGGGATGTATAAGGCCATCTTCCCTCATCTTCATTCTAGCCACTCCCTCTGAAGAATAGAAAATAATCCATTCTAGTCTCAGGAGATGATTTCACCCATATTATTCAAACATTAGAACTTTAAAAATGTGTTTATGTTTTTCCATGAAGATTCGTTGCTTTTATTGATTGATTAATTGAGACAGGGTCTTGCTCTGTTGCCCGGGCTAGAGGATTTGTTACTTTTAAAATATAGACGTCCCAACCAAATCCCAGGATTGGATAGTGCTAGTTAAAAATCTCTCATTAACTGGAATGGGAAGGTCAAGAACTGACTCATGGGGAGTGGGAAGATGTGACCTTTACACCTACCCTTAGCTCAACTTAAGTCGTTCTTGAAAACCCTGCCTCTAAGTGAACAGTTGCTAAAAGATAACGATTTCCACTATTTTTAGTGGAAAAAGCTACCATGTGTTCCATCCCACCTACTCAGCCCCCTCGGCACTGAGTGCTCCCTTGAGGGACACTTGCTTCCTCCATTCACGGCACTTACTACATACAATGAGATGCACCAACGACCGGGCTACAAACTGGTTTTTGGGTGCTGTTGAAAGGGTGGACGACATTGAAAAGAGGACGTTTAGAACTTCCAAAAAACAGCAAATCTTCAGGTACTTTCCTGAAGTATTTCAGGTACTTCAGGTAAATTGCATCTACTTCTATGCAATTGATTAATAGGCTAACAAGGAAACAGAGCATTCTGGTCACCTCGACCTCTGGGAGGCAGCCTTTTACTATAGGTTTCCATCCCCCAAAAGCAGACAATTAAAACTGGCGCCACCTAACTAAAAGTACAGTGTCTATATAAAAGGATGAAACCATAATGTCCAAATATCACTTTTTTAATTGTAGTAAAATATATGTGACAAAATTTACCATTTTAACCATTTCTAAGAGGGTAATTCATAGGCCTTAAGTACATCCACAGTGTTGTGTAACCATCACCAATGTCCATTTGCAGAATATTTTCATCATTCCAAACAGAAATTTTGTGCCTGTCAAACAATAACTCCCTACTTCCCCTACCTCCAGCCCCTGGTAACCATGAAATATCACTTTTATAAGCATATTCATTTAGTGTGTCTTGGCATGAGAAAGTCATCATACAAACAGGAAAAGTGGGGCAGTTGTTATCTGAAAAATAGTAAGACTCTGCAAGAGTTGTTATAGTGAAAATCGTAAATCCGTTTATGTTTTCTTGGCACCGTGAACATCAGAATTGCCTGGGGATCTGAAATGCCCGGGCACGCACTGAGCAAAAACGACACACAATCCAAGATGTGTTTGCTGAGCACTGACAAAGCTCCTGCACGCAGGGCTGCAGCGTTGGACCAAGTGAAGACATGGAGGAGCCCAGAAGGCTGGTGTGTGTGGGGGCTTGCCTGGGGCCAGGAGCTGGGACAAGGCCATGTTCCCAACCGAAAAATGTATGTTAATCATCATCCAAACTCTGAATATTATTCCAAAGATAAAAATTTAGTTACTACCCAAGGGCCATTGTTCTACAATTTGAAATACCTACACAATTACCCCTTGAATAAAATTACATATGTACTTCTAAAAAAGCGTATATAGAAGAATATTGCTAATGAAGACACTAATGGTAATAATGATCTATCTTTAATTGGGACTCACAACGTCTCTTCTTTTATGCTTTATCTACAGTCAGGCACTCACACTAACTGGCCCCTTTCCAGGAGCCTGCTTCTTCTAAAAGCACATGCATTTCATGGTGAAGGAAATACGTACACTTAAGGGCTTTCTAGCTTTCTCTCCCCCAGGTGTTTTGCTAATGTCTACCAGAACACTCTTGAAAGGAGAAGAACACAGAAAAATAAAAGAAGAAGAAGAAAGAAATTCCTTGCAAAGAGAAGAATCTGCCTTTGGGCACTTCCAGCACAAGTGCCTTCTATTAATCTGCAACCTGGTTAAGAGAGCAGGAAATAACATTTATTGTGCCTGATGCTTTCTATGACAATAGCTAGCATTCATTTCAACATTTACTATGTGCTAGGCACTATGCTAAATTCTTTCTATGGATAGTCCTATGTGCTCATCATAACTACTCCATAAGCTAAGAGTATTTTTGAGAATATTATATGTATTGAAGAAACTAAGGCTTAAGGACATTAAGCAGCTTGCCCAGAATCTCACAGCAAATAAGCGGTTGAGTCAGAGTTTGAATCCTAAGTAGTCTGACCCAGGGGCTTCACTGGATTCAACTCCACTGGTTTAATTCATGTAAAACCTCTAGAAAGGATACATTTGGCTTGTATTTTACAGATGAGAAAACTGGGGTTTAGAATATAGTCATGAGCCACATAAGGATGTTTCAGTCAAAGGCAGACTGCATATACGGCAATGGTCCCATAAGATTATAATGAAGCTGGAAAATTCCCATCGCCTAGTGATGTCGCAGCCATCCTAACATTGTACTCACGAACTTGTGGTGTTGCTGGTGTAAACAAACCCACTGCGCTGCAGTTATGTAACGGTCTAGCACAATTACGTACAATACATAATACCTGATAATAAACAATTATGTTACTGGTTTATGTATTTACTATATTTTTTATTTCTTTTTAAATTTTTTTTTTTTTTTTTTTTTTTTTTTTTTAGATACAGGGTCTTGGTTAATCACCAGGCTGGAGTGCAGTGGCTCTGTCACAGCTCACTCCTGCCTCAGACTCCTGGGCTCAAACAATCCTCCCACATCACGGGGCTTAGAGGCGTGACAAAAGCTCACTATGCTTTTTATCATTATTTTAGAGTGTACATCTACTTATGAAAAAAATAGTTAACTGTAAAACAGCCTCAGGCAGGTCCTCAGGAGGTATTCCAGAAGAAGGCATTGTTAACATCAACAGTGACACCTTTGTGTATGTTATTGCCAGTGAAGACTTTCCAGGGCTACAAGATGTGGAGGTGGAAGACAGAGATACTGATGACCCTGACCCTGTGTAGGCCGAGGCCGATACGTGTGTGTGTCTTAGTTTTTAACAAAAAAAAGTTTAAAAAATGAAATAAAAACATTTACAAATAGAAAAAAATTTATAGAATAAGGATATAAAGAAAGAAAATATTTTTGTACATCTATACAATGTGTTTTAAGCTAAGTATTACTACAAAAAAGTCGAAACTTTAAAAAATTTAAAAGTTTATAAAGTAAAAAAAGTTATAGTAAACTAAGGTTAATTTAGTGAAGAAAGAAAAAGTGTTTTGTAAATTTAGTGTAGCCTGAGTGCGCAGTGTTTGTAAGCCTACAGTAGCAATACAGCGACGTCCTGGGCCTTCACATTCACCCAGCACTCGCTCACTGACTCACCCAGAGCAACTTTGAAGCCTCCAGAGCTCTTTTCATAGTAAGTGTCCTACATAGGTGTACCGCTTTTTATCTTTTACACTGTATTTTGACTATATCTTTTCTGTGTTTAGATATGTTTAGAGACACAAATACTTACCATATGTTACAACTGTCTACAGTATTCAGTATAGTAACACGCTGTCCAGGTTATTAGCCTCAGAGCAATGGGCCATACGATAGCAACACCATATAGCCCAGGTATTGTGAACCCTGAAAGAGCCAACCCTTCGATATGAATCCTGAGGGGCTAACTGGGTTTAAATTCTGAGTGGAGCTGAGAGCCACTTGCCCACTGGAGGTTATACACATTCCCTGTGCAAGGTGAACAGTAGTTAAACTTGGAGCTTTCAAACCTGTCTGTTCCTGCTTATGCAGCCAGAATCAACTGCTACTGGAAGGCCCCATTCTGATACCTGGACCTGACCAATGAACTGTGACCTGCCATCTATTTTAGTGTCAACCAATCAGGACTGAACAAGCTTCCTCATTTGCATAGCGGACTGAAGTGGGAACCCCAGGCAGGAACTTTATATACACAAGGCGGCCCTTCTCTTTTTTCTTTGTTTTGTACTGAAGGCTGTGTCTTCCCTGTTTGCTTCAAATCTCTTTCTCTTTTCCTTTTCAGTGAATTTGTTAACAGTGTGTATGCAGTAGGCTATACCATCTAGCTTTGTGTACGTACTCTATGATGTTCGCACAATGATGAAATTGCATAATGACATATTTCTCGGTGATGCAGTACTCTATTTAATTGTCCCAGGATTGCAGCTAATAGGTAATGGAGCTGAGACTCAGGCCTGGTGTTATTGAACCCTCAAGCCCTGCTTCTTTCCATTAAACACATGGTCTATTAGCTGCTGCCGTTCCCAGAGGCCACTTTAAAAACAGAAGGGAAATTGAATTGCCACAGCGAGAGCCGTTTAATGGCAATTTATCACTCTCACCAACCCTTTACTTCTAGGAAGGCTCCAGGGTCTGACAGATCTTTGCATATGTTTCTTACCCCTCTCTGCAAGTCTCTTGAATGGCGCTTGACACAAACTAGATAATCAAGGTTCGTTTGCTGAAACAGATGAAACTAACACAAACCGTAAGTTTTGCTTACGTGCTCTCTGGCACTGATAAGAATTACCGACCAACAGATGTGCAGGGTCCAGAGGAAAGAACAGAGAATGAGTGATAATAAATTCACAAGAGTTTTGTTTTTGTTATGCATTTGTTTTCTCTCTCAGGAAAAAGCAACTCCAACCATCTGAACTCTATAATTTAGGACAGGAGCTTTTCTTTACACTCTAGGAAGTTCTTGAAAACGTAAAGTTATGACTCAATCTTCTCTCCAAACCCAAATGTGATGCCAAATTTGGACTGAGAGAAAAATATATAAATATGTATAACTTTATTTTTAAATCTTAGAATGAATACCCATGTGACTATTAGGAGAAAAGAATGGTTATAATTATCTCAAAATGAACATTATGCTGAGTCAGGAAGAAGGTCAACTAATAATTAAGGAAACCTGTGTTCAGTAAGTTTTAAAGCTACCCTATGTTGATGCCTTTTAATATGAGTAACTTCATTGGTGATGTAAACAACTGATGCTAATTTATGTTTTATATGTAGATTTTGGGGTCCTCCTAAGCAGAGGGATGATTAGAATATCTTGTGCTTGAAAGCACAATGAGAGGGGAAAACTGCACAGTCCCAGGAGCTTTTGTTTCAGCCTGAGATTTAAAGGCCAAGAGCAGGAAGTTGAGCAAGTGAGTTGAGTGGCCAAACCAGATTGGAAAAGATAGGAACCTTCAGAGCTGGAAGCTCAGCCTCCTTTTCTTTCTTTCTCTGTTTCCAGAGGGCAGGAAAAGTGAGATAGGGCACTGAAAGCTTAGAACTCAGTAGGGCGGCCAGCACTTTCCTTTGAAGGAGCAGTAAGCAGACCACGCCTGAAACCATGTTCTTATCGGCAGCTGCAGTATGGAAATGCTTTCTTCTCCTCACATGTCACCTAAGCCGGCTGTTGCCAATTGCTTTCCTCTGAAAGTTTCCACTGTTCTCATTCAGGGACTGGTTCCCTGTGGGGTAAGAGGGAGATGAAGACAACCAGCCTTGGGTCAGAAAACCGCCTCAGCCATCAGCACGGTACTTGTTTCTTGCGGCAAGCTTTGGGTTTCCTGTTTGTCTTCGGCCTTTACACTTCCCCCTTCATTTTAGACTCTAGGGTGAGTTTGTGTTCTTGAAACTGCTCCCTCAGACATCACCCATGGTGCCTTCTCCATCCTCTTTCTTTCTCTTTGGCATTTCTGTTCTATTTGACTGTGTTTATCACTGTCTTATTCTACAGTGCGGGTGGAACCCCAGAACATCTTTCTGGAAGTTCTTTCCAAGATGGGAAGAGGCCTAGAGGCTGGCCCTGAGTGAGAATACAAAACGTCAGGGGTGGCCGGGCGCGGTGGCTCACACCTGTAATCCTAGCTCTCCGGGAGGCCAAGGCGGGCGGATCGTTTGAGCTCAGGAGTTCAGAACCAGCCTGAACAAAAGCGAGACCCCATCTCTACTAAAAAATAGAAAGAAATTAATCGGACAACTAAAAATATATAGGAAAAATTAGCCGGGCATGGTGGCGCATGCCTGTAGTCCCAGCTACTCGGGAGGCTGAGACAGTAGGATCGCTTGAGCCCAGGAGTTTGAGGTTGCTGTGAGCGAGGCTGACGCCACGGCACTCACTCTAGCCCGGGCAACAGAGTGAGACTTTGTCTCAAAAAAAAAAAAGCCAGGGGTCAGATTCAGGGCCCGGAAGTTAGATTGCTGGAATAGAGAAAGTGGGAAGCCAAAGTCAAAAGTTGGAAAAGTAGGAAGCTCAGAGGGGAGCTCGGACTCACTAGAGACCACACAGGCACCAGGATCAGTTGTGCCCAAAGCGATGTAGCTAGAAACAGGAGGGAGCCTGTGCCAGCCATGAAGAGCCTTAACTCT
>CAUYSK010089901.1:0-17649 GCA_963575035.1 Avahi laniger | reverse complement strand
TAATCCTAGCTCTCTGGGAGGCCGAGGTGGGAGGATTGTTTGAGGTCCGGAGTTTGAGACCAGCCTGAGCAAGAGTGAGAACCCGTCTCTACTAAAAATAGAAAGAAATTAATCAGACAACTAAAAATATATAGAAAAAATTAGCCGGGCATGGTGGCACATGCCTGTAGTCCCAGCTACTTGGGAGGCTGAGGCAGGAGGATCGCTTGAGCCCAGGAGTTTGAAGTTGCTGTGAGCTAGGACGACGCCACAGCACTCTAGCCCGGGCAACACAGTCACACACTGTCCAAAAAAAAAAAAAAAAAAAAAAAAAAAAAAAAACACAACAAACTATTCTAATCTTTGTGTTGAGAATTCTTTCTCATCCCACATTACAGTCTCCACTAACAATGAGCATAGGGACAAAAGTCCCAAATGAACCAGAGAAATTCAAGTGAACACAATGTGGCTCTTTCCAATCATGTGATCCACAAAAACAGAAAACTGGACAATGCTAAGTGCTCAAGGGGGTGGGATCCAGGTGTCCTCAGATACTGGCCAGTGGAGTGTGGACACCACAATGCTCTTGCATAAGTAAATTAAGCAAACCCATGTCCTATAACCCAACAATTCCACCCTGGGCACAGATGCCAAATCTTTACAGTAATTATGGGGGAGCCGCACTACAGCGCAGAGCCAGAGGCACCACCGATGCTGGGGACAGTACAGCACACTGCAAGGACAGAGGCTGGAGATAACTGAGTAGGTCAAAGGTCAGCACATTTTTTGTGAGGGGCCAAACAGTGACTACTTCAGGCATTTGGCCCACATAGTCCTTTTTTCTAAACAACTCTTTGATAATGTAAAACCATTCTTAGCTCACAGGACTCACAAAAGCAGGTCATGTGTCTCAATTTTCCATCCCTGGATTAGCTGAGCAGCAACTTGGATAAACATTAAAAAAAAAAAATTTAAAAACTTGAATGTATATGTAGAACAATATAATTTATATCAATTAAAAACATATGCCCCCAAAGATGTAAACACTTTACCAAATAAGACCAGTGATGGCAAAGAACACAAGATGCTCACCATCATTAGTCAAGGAAATGCAAAATGAAACCTATTAGAATGCTTGGAACTAAAATGTTGACAAGGACATGGAGCAACTGGAACTCTCACACACCGCTGACGGGAAAGTGAAATGGTGCAGCCACTCTCGAGAGCAGTTTGGCAACTTCTTATAAAGTGAAACATACTTCTACAGCATGGCCTGGCTGTCCCTCAGCTAGTGTTTCCCCAGAGAAAAGACAATAGTTCACACAAAGACAGATCCAAACGTGGAGCACATCCATACAAAGGAACATCATTCAGCAACAGCACTACAAACCATTAACACACACAGATGAATTTCCATGTAATGATGCCAAGAGAAAGAAGCCAGGCAAAAGCACACTGCAGGATCCATGACATACTATTCTAGAAAATGCCAACTAATCTATAAGTGACAGAAAGCACATCAGTGTCACCTTAGCATGGAGTAGGGGCAGGAGGCAGGATTACAAAGAAGCAGGAGGGGGGAGTATGTTCATTATCTTCATTGTGGTGGTTTTACAAGTGTGTACACACCACACTGTATGATTTAGATACCGGTAGTTTATGTCAATCATACCTTAAAATAAAAAGACCCTGAAAGCAAGAGCATTTTTAAAGAAGACATAGGAAAAGATACATATTAAAAAAGAATATGCTACTTACGGGGAGAGCAGGGAGTAAGCTATGGGAATAAAAGTAAAATAAGAGGCTTTGTAGGAAAGAAAAGAAAATCAGCAAATCACAACAGAAGACAGAATGGATAAACAAAGTAAGTCAGACATTATCCAGATGGTTATCCAGATGGCAACAGAGAGAGAGGAAATCATTAGAAAGTAAGGAGGGAGGTTAAACAACATGGAAAACAGAGTGAAGCCCTACATACTCCTCATTGAACAGTCAGAAAGGAAAGACAGACCAGGGCAAAGGCAACAGATCAGATAACGGCTGAGAATTTTCCAGATCTGGTAAGAGATAATCATAATTTCAGGAAGCTCAGCAAATTTTGTAGAATAAATTAAAAATGTTTTCACCAAAACACATAAGGAACTGAATACCTACAAGGTGAAGCTACTACCCAGTCCAATCTGCCTAAGATTACCAGGGGCAAACCTGTGGTCTGAGAAGGTCAAGTTACTGACTTGCTGCACTTCAGGACACCACTGGTGCTTCGCCACCGCAGAAAAGAAACAACAGAGGTTATTACAGGTGCTGGGTTCTGAGGGGAAAGGTGGTGAGTCTCCACAAAAGGTCAGCACCAGAACTGTGATGTGGGCCTGGGCCCTATGTCCTTGGAAACAACAAAGTGAATAGAGATGTGCATCTTAGTTCAGACTTCCCTTATTGGATATTCTGCACGTGAGTTGGAAACTGAAGCTGCTTCTGTGTGTCAAAGTGTCTTAAATCACGTAGCAAAAGTGGGACGTTTCCTTCTTATTGATATGATCTCAAATTCCAAAGCTTCCAAGAGTTCATGACTTTAGACAGCAGGGTTTCTCAGTGAAGACAACAGACATAACGATAAAGGGAGTTGTTATGACACTTCCTAGCTGTATCCTTGGAAGAAACACTATTTTATGTCTATTTTGCAGCTGGCCTAATCTCTCACTCCAGCTAATAAATATATAGCTATCCCATTCACCCATTACTGAAATGCCCCTAAGATTTCCCATGGTAGCCTTGTGATTTGGATAATTTTACATATTCAACAGTTATCTCACAGTTACATCTGTTCTCCCTAAAACTTCCTTTAGTGCCAATGCTGGGGTTTTGGATCAGAGTGATTACTGGTTTTATCCAATAACAGCATTTATTATTTTCTCAAAGCCCTTTCAAAGACAGCCAAAACAAGCTGGGCATGGTGGCTCACACCTGTAATCCTAGTGCTCGGAAAGGCTGAAGTGGAAGGATCACTTGAGGTCAGGAGTTTGATACCAGCCTAAACAAGAGTGAGACCCATTATCCACTAAAAATAGAAAAAATTAGCCGGGCATGGTGGCGCACCCCTCTAGTCCCAGCTACTTGAGAGGCTGAGGCAGGAGGATCGCCTCAGCCCAGGAGTCTGAGGTTGGAGTGAGCTATGATGATGCCACTGCACTCCAGTAGGTGTGAGAGAGTAAGACTGTCTCTAAAAAAAAACAACAATAACAAAAAATCTGGAGGCATCATATTACAGACTTCGAACTAAACTACTATAGTAACCAGAACAGCATGGTACTGGCACAAAAACAGAGACATAGACCAATGGAACAGAACAGAGAACCCAGATATAAAACCATCCACATACAGTGAACTGATCTTTGACAAAGCGAACAACAATACACTGGGGAAAAGAAGCTCTATTCAATAAATGGTGCTGGGAGAAGTGGATAGCCACACGCAGAAGAATGAAACAGGATCCACATCTCCTACCACTCACAAAAATTAATTCAAGATGGATAAAAGACTTAAACAGAAGGCATGAAACCATAAGAATGCTAGAAGAAAATATTGTAAAAAACTCTTCTAGATATCAATCTAGGTAAAGAATTTATGAGGATCCCAATGGCAATCACAGCAACAAACTAAAATAAATGAATGGGACTTAATTAAGTTAAAAAGCTTCCGTACAGCTACGGGAAATGCAAATTAAAACCACAATGAGATATCACCTTATCCCAATTAGGGTGGCTTTTATTAAAAAGTCCAGAACAGTAGATATTGGCATGGATGCAGAGAGAAAAGGGATGCTTATATACTCTTGGTGGGACTGTAAATTAGTACAACCTGTATGAAAAACAGTACGGAGATTCCTCAAAGAACTAAAAATAGACTTACCATTTGATCCGGCAATCCCACTACTAGGTATTTACCCAAAGGAAAAGAAGTCATTTTATCAAAAAGGCATCTGCACTTGAATATTTATTGCAGCACAATTCACAATTGCAAAGATGTGGAATCAACCTAAATGTCCATCATCTCACAACTGGATTAACAAAATATGGTATAGATATACTATGGAGTACTACTCAGCAATAAAAAGAAATGAATTGGGTTGGGCACGGTGGCTCATTCCTGTAATCCTAGCACTCTGGAAGGCCAAGGCAGGTGGATTGTTTTAGCTCAGGAGTTCGAAACCAGCCTGAGCAAGAGCAAGACCCCGTCTCTACTAAAAATAGAAAGAAATTAATCAGACAACTAAAAATATATAGAAAAAATTAGCTGGGCATGGTGGCGCATGCCTGTAGTCCCAACTACTTGGGAGGCTGAGGCAGAAGGATCACTTGAGCCCAGGAGTTTGAGGTTGCTGTGAGCTAGGAAGACACCACAGCACTCTAGCCTAGGCAAAAAGAGTGAGACTCTGTCTCAAAAAAAAGAAAGAAAGAAATTAATTAATGTTTTTTGGAGCAATTTGGAAGGAAATGGAGACCATTACCCTAAGTGAAGTACGTCAGGAATGCAAAAACAAACACCACGTGTACTTTCCAATAATTTAGAACTAATCAGTGGGCACACATGGGCACAGAGATAAGTAAAAGTCATTGGAAATCAAGAAGGGGAAAGAGGGAGAAGGGGAGGGGTAAAAACCTAATAGGTACAATGAACACTCTTCACATGACAGGCACACTAATAGCCGTGACTTAAGCATTATAAAAGCTATCCATGTAAGAAAAACATCTGTACTCCATTAATATTTTGAAAAAAAAAATGTTCTATGAATAGAATTTCCTTAACTAGAAAAAAGTATTTACCAAAGACAACAGGAAACATAATGTTTACTGGCAAAACATTCAAAGTTCTCCCTGTGTGATCAGAAACAAGACAATTTACTGGGGAGGTCCTGGCAAGTACAGTAAGACAAGAAAAAAACAAGTAATTGGAAAAAGAAACAAAACAATATTAAGTGCACAGAAAAATCAAGAAGATTCTACAAAAAATTATTGCAATTAGCAACAAATGTTATTCACAAATTCATTATTCAAAATCAATTGCATTTCTATACACCAGCAACAAACAGAAAATAAAATTTTAAGATGCCACCTAAAACAGCACAAGAAATATGAAATACCTAGAAATATATTAGAAGGTCTCTAAGAACATCATAAAACTTTATGATATTAAAGAAGATCTAAAGCCGGGTGTGGTGGCTCATGCCTGTAATCCTAGCACTCTGGGAGGCCGAGGCAGGTGGATTGCTCAAGGTCAGGAGTTCGAGACCAGCCTGAGCAAGAGCGAGACCCCGTCTCTACTAAAAATAGAAAGAAATTATCTGGACAACTAAAAATATATATATATAGAAAAAATTAGCCGGCCATGGTGGCGCATGCCTGTAGTCCCAGCTACTTGAGAGGCTGAAGCAGTAGGATGGCTTGAGCCCAGGAGTTTGAGGTTGCTGTGAGCTAGGCTGAAGTCACGGCACTCTAGCCCAGACAACAGAGAGAGACTCCGTCTCAAAAAAATAAAAAATAAAGAAGATCTAAATAGATCTGGCCATATTCACAAGATATAAAATTTAATATTATTAAGAAGATAAGCCGGGCACGGTGGCTCTCGCCTGTAATCCTAGCTCTCTGGGAGGCCGAGGCGGGCGGATTGTTTGAGCTCAGGAGTTCGAGACCAGCCTGAGCAAGAGCAAGACTCCGTCTCTACCAAAAATAGAAAGAAATTAATTGGACAGCTAAAAATATATAGAAAAAAAATTAGCCAGGCATGGTGGCGCATGTCTGTAGTCCCAGCTACTTGGGAGGCTGAGGCAGGAGGATCGCTTGAGCCTAGGAGTCTGAGGTTGCTGTGAGCTAGGCTGATGCCACGGCACTCACTCTAGGCAGGGCAACAAAGTGAGACTCTGTCTCAAAAAAAAAAAAAAAGAAGATAAAATCTCAATAGGCAGGTTTTATGTGTGTAACCTGAGAAATGAATATGAAATATATATGGAAGTACTAAGGGCCAAGAAGAATAGCCAAAGATGCTACTGAGGAAGGATAAAGTGGGAGGGTTTGCCCTGTTAGCTAACAAGACTTGTTATGAACATAAGTGTCAGTAACTGACTTAGTGGGTTATTAGCACAGCAATACATAAATGGCCCAAATGAACAGAGCCCAGAAACAGAGCCACAGAAGTCACAGTGCAGACCCAGTGGTGCTGGACTAATTGGACATCGATGTGGAAAATCAGACACTCAGCTTCACACAGCCATCAATTCCAGACAGAAGATTGAAGAGTGAAAGACAAAGCTGTACAGCTCAGCACAGGAGTGGTCCCTGGTCTTGGGTGGGGAAGCATTTCCTAAGGAGGCACAATCGGTACCAATGATAGGGGCAGATGACTATGCCCCTCTACCTTAAAACTTGGAGCTTTTGTTCATCCACAGACTCCGGGAAGAATGCTAAATCAAGCCACAACTGGGAAATATTTGTAATATACATAACTGAAGAAGGACTGGTATCTAGCATTTACAAACAAACAAACAAACAAACACCAAAACACTCCTACAAAGCAGTGACCCCCCCCCAAAAAGGACAATTGAAAAACCAGACAATTCACAAAAAAGAAAACCAAACACCAAACAAACACATGAAAAGTTGTTCAACCACATTAAAAGTAGGGCAGATAGGCCAGGCCAGGTGAGGTGGCTTCCGCTGGCTGTCACCAGCACTTTCAGAGGCTAAGGTAGGAAGATCACTTGAGGCCAGCCTGGGTAACATAGCCAGACTGTCTCTACAAAAAAATTTAAAAATTAGCCAGGTGTGGTGGTGCATGCCTATAGTCCCATCTACTCCGGAAGTTATGGCGGAAGGATCACTTGAGCCCAGGAGTTGGAGGCTGCAGTGAGCTATGATGATGCCACTGCATTATCAGGGCAACAGAGAGAGACCCTGTCTCAAAAGAAAAAGAAAAAAAAAAGGGCAGATACAAATTAAAACCACTGGGGAATTTTTACACATCCACTAGACTGACAAGTTTTGGTGAGGAGTATAATTTGATAAAATCACTTTTAAGAACAATTTGGCATAATCCTATGACTCCCCCCACCCCCGCCCCACAATTCCATGCCACACCTAGATATTATGCCCTAGAGAAATCCATGCTTACAAGCACCTGAATACATACACAATAATGTTGGTAACAGCATTCACACCAGCAAAAAACTGGCCACAACCTAAATGTGTCCTATGATGGAATGGATAAAGTGCCGCCTTACTCAGAGGATGGAATACTACACAGCCATGAAAAGTGAACCACCTCAGCTGCAACTTGGATGACTCTACCAAGGTGCCAAAAGAAGAAAGACACACCACACACAAAGTACATACAACATGACACCATAATATTAAGTTTATATTATATCAAGCAAAACCAAACTCTACTGTTTAGAAATGTGCATGATTGATAACACTAGGAAGAATGGCAAAGAAATGATCGCCCCTCCAAAATGGGGGCGGGCAGAGGGACAAGGTCGTATGCAGGGCTCCTGAGGAGCCAGCACTGTTCTATTTTTTAACCTGTGTAGAGACTGGGGAGTGAGTCCCAAAGCTATTATTATTCGTTAAACTGAATAAACACACTTTTATACACGTTATCTCAATAAAAACAATTATAACCTATAATTACGTAACAATACAACAGTAGTTGGGGATGTTTAAACAACTACAGTGCACCAATATTTTGCAGAACTATTTAGTTTATTTTTCACAGAAAGGGATAAAATATAACGTTTAGGAAAAAAGAGAAAACTAATCTCACTATGCACTAAAAAGAAGACAGAGCGATCTAAACAGCTGGACTTCTAAGGTGGGAACAACAGACTAACCGGAAAGTCTCAAAAGCCCGGAAAGAGCCTGGCTCGGCCAGGCCTGGCCCCACGTGTTGCAGCCGGCCACGAATGACGTTTTCTCCTGAGCCCTCCCGGGCCCTCCTCACCAGAACCGCCTCCGGCTGTGCCAGGGCACTCGGGCTGGGGTGTGAGGGCCTGGGAAAGGTGTGTGGGGGAAACATGAGGGCCCTGGGTGGGGTGAGGGCTGAGGGGCGTATGGGCGTGAGGGGGGAAGTGAGGGCGGAGGAGGGGAGTGAGGGCCCAGAGGGGCGAGTGTTGGGGGCGGGGTGGGGGGTGAAGGCCCTGGGGGAGTGTGAGGGCCCTCAGGGGGCGGGGTACAGGTTGAGGGCGCGGGATGGGGCTGTGAGGAGGAAGGTGTAAGGGCCCTGAGGAGCAACAGTTCGAAGTGGGAGAAATTGGGGGAGGGATGCGTGGGGATTCCGGGGGGGTTGAGGAGGGGGATGGGAGGGGCGCGGTGAAAGGTGGTGGTCCGGGGTCTCGGGTCTGAGGAGGCATGGCCGGCCCAGCCCGCCTCACCTCATCCACCGTGCGGCGCGGGAGGTGCAGCGTGCCGAG
This sequence comes from Avahi laniger, assembly GCA_963575035.1. Classification (NCBI taxonomy): domain Eukaryota; kingdom Metazoa; phylum Chordata; class Mammalia; order Primates; family Indriidae; genus Avahi; species Avahi laniger. The sequence continues at coordinate 9,209 of CAUYSK010089901.1, read as the reverse complement.
GAGCAGCTTAAGCTTCACCGCCGATGAGAGCCCGTGGAAACAGAGGCGGATGTTATCGATGACCGCGGCAGTAAGCAGGGACGCGATGCTGGGCGGCGCCCACAGCTCGTCCGTGGCCCCCAACTTGTTGTGCAGCCACAGGCCCGTATCGCTCTCCCGCATGGACGCCATCTTGGGGGAAAGCTGCGCGCCACCGAACCGGCATCTTATGAAGACACCTACGTGCCCCAGCGAGGACCCCAACATGGCGGCTCCCACCCGGCTGCGGGCCGCGGGGATGGCGCGCCCCACAGGCGGGGCCTCGAGCAGCAGCGTTGCCGAGTGGCGGCCGCGCCTACGTGATGCTTCGTAGCGACGCTGAAGGTTGGACCTACGGGGCACGGCAGAGGAAGGCCTGTCGGGTTCCGTAACGCATGGCGGCGCCCACGGCCGATTCTCGGGACGGCCGCGAAAGATGACGTCAGGGCGCCGTCGCGTCATTGTAGCGTGTGGGCCGGGAAGCAGTCCTGAGCTTGCAGTCAGTGTGCCGGGGCGCGCGGGAGGTTGGCCTGCCTTGTTGGGCCGAACCTCTCGCTGTGCCTGTCCACCTTCCGTCCTTCGCTTCCTCCTCCCTCGGGTCTCGGCGTAGACGAAGTCGCCACGCGAGCCTCCACTTACCCTCCGCGCTGGCGCGCTGTTGCCCTGCCCGGCTTCCCTTCGGGGCCAGCACCTGGACAGCGCCGGCTGTACGGGGAGCGGGCGAGTACGGACACGAGGCCACTCGGCCGCCCGAGCGTGCCTCCCGTCCCCTGGGCTAGATCCACGCCTTGCTCCCCATTGCCCACCCCGCGGCCGCCACGGAGCCCCGCATACAGGTTCCTTGGTGGCCGCTTTTAAGAGTTGGGGCAGCGCGTGTCTCAGAGTAGGGCCTCGGGGTCAGGGCACCCAGAAGGTGCTGTGGGGTGCACTGGTCACCCACCCAGTGCAGTAAGGGTCCTGGCTCCGGGGCAGGTGTCGGAGCTGGTGTCCAAGAGCCCATTGTTAAATTTTCGGGAATTTTACGAGCTTATTAAATACAGATATTAATAAAAATTAAACTTCACTTTATTATACTCATTTTACTATTTCATCTTTTTAAAAAAGGCATTTTACTTCATTCTGCTGTTATCCACGCTCTCGACGTTGTTTACATGTGTTGTAACTGAATGGTGGAAATGCTACATCCCTCAGCCCAAATCCGCTTTTGGTGACGTCACATTGGCAGCTTGAACTTGGCAGTCGTGGTCGAATTTGCACCATGGAAATCGGCACATGCTACAAATCAGGGATGGATTGATCGTATTGTTGAGTGTTTAAACTTAAAGTGATACAGAAGATGTTAATGAAAATTAAAGTTAAAAGTGTGTTGTGTCTATATTCATTACATTGTGAATAGCACAAAAAAGTGAGGCAATCGTTCTTCTGTTATTTAAAAGCTATTACCTGATTCAGCAGAGACTCCAGTCATTGACTAATGGGTGACGCTCACATAAGTGGTGCTGTTGCCGAAAGAAGTTTAATAATTATAACTTGAAGGTGAGAAATGGTTTAACAGTTGGTTACATTCTCTGGAATCTTTTTACCGGAAAAACAGTTGGTTACATATCAAATTTAGTATGCTATGAGAAAAGAGTGATAGGGATGCAGCTCCACTTGTCACATCATGATTGAATTATAACCCTTAGTTGGCTGAAATGAACATCTTTGTTCCCACAGAAACCTATATGTAAACGTTTACAGTGGCTTTATTCATAACAGCCAAAAACTTGAAATAATCCAAATGATTATGACCCTGTTTGTAGTTTTCTGTAGAATACATAGTACTTGATGCATTTGAGTCCTCAGTTTTATGTCTTTGAAACCAATTCTGGGTTATCAGGAAAAATTCTATTTAACATCTGACTTAACAATGAAGACAGGCCACTAGGAGGAGGTATTTGCAATATCAAAAAACAACAGTGGATTAATATTCAGAGTGTAAAAAGGAATGCCTGTAAATCAATGAGAAAAAGACAGGAAACCCGATAGACCAATGTGTGAAAGATAAGAACAGGCAGTTCATAGAAGGGGAAACCCAGATACTTGAGAAGAATATGGAGAGATGCTTAAACTCATCAGTACCCTGAAAAATCCAAACTAAAATGACCAGATGCCTCATTACACCAATCACACAGCAAAATTAGAAAGCCAAAAAATATTTTAAATATGAATATCCAATTGTTCCAATATTGTTTGTTGAAAAGACTATGCTTACTACACTGAACTGCATTTGAACCTTTCTTAAAACTGTCCACATACATGTGGGTACATATCTGGACTTTTCTATCCTGACTTACTGATCTATCTTTGTGCCAATACCACACTGTCTTGATTACTGTAGCTCTCTAATTAGCCTTGAAATCAGGTAGTGCTAGTTCAACTTTGTTTCTTTGCACAGTTATTTTGGCTCTTTTAGGTTCTCTGCATTTTGATATAAATTTTAGAATCATTTGTCAATTTCTACCCCCCCCCCAAAAAAAAAACTGGTCAGACATGGTGGCTAACGCCTGTAATCCTAGCACTCCGGGAGACTGAGGCAGGAGGATTGCTTGAGCCCAGGAGTTTGAGGTTGCAATGATGAGGCCACTGCCCTCCAGCCCGGGCAACAGAGCGAGACTGTCTCAAAAAGAAAAAAAAAAAGAAGCCTTCTGGCATTTGGACATTTTGATTGGAATTGTGTTGAGTCCATAGACTAATTTGGGAAGAACTGACAGCTTTTTTGTCTCATGAACACAATATGTATATCTCTCCATTTATTTGGGTCTTCTGTAAATTTAGCATCATTTTGTATAATAGTTTTCAGTGTTTTTACAGATTTTACACATCTTTTGTCAGATTTGCCATTAAGTGTTTCATATCTTTTGGTGTTATTGTAAAGGATACTTTAAAAAATGTTTATTTATCTTTGTAGTTTCAATGGCTAGAAAAGGGCATTGTTTTAAATATTCAATTTGCAAGCATTTGTTGCCAGTATAGAAATACAATTGATTTTCGTATATTGATTTTATATCCTGCAGCCTTGCTAAACTCATTTATTTGTTCTAGTAGCATTTTTGTAGATTCTATTAGTTTTCTACAATGATCATATCTGTGAAGACAGTTTTATCTTTTTATTTCTCCCGTGCCAAGTAATCCTGTCATACCTTCTTTTCTATTCTAATTGCTTAATTCTGCAACATAAAGAGTCTTGATTTTTATTTACTTTATTTATTTATTTATTTATTTTTTGAGACAGAGTCTCGCTCCGTTGCCTGGGCTAGAGTGCCATGGTGTCAGCCTAGCTCACAGCAACCTCAAACTCCTGGGCTCAAGCAATCCTCTGCCTCAGCCTCCCAAGCAGCTGGGACTACAGGCATGTGCCACCATGCCTGGCTAATTTTTTCTATATATTTTTAGTTGTCCAGATAATTTCTTTCTATCTTTAGTAGAGACGGGGTCTTGCTCTTGCTCAGGCTGATCTCGAACTCCTGAGCTCAAACGATCCACCCACCTCGGCCTCCCAGAGTGCTAGGATTACAGGCCTGAGCCACCGCGCTCAGCCTTTTTTATTTACTTTAGAACAATAAATTTTGCTATTTTATTTTCTATACATTTTAGTGTAAGTTTGTTGAGTTTCTAAAAAAATTTCTAGTGGAATTTTGATTGGATTTCCATTGAGTTTGTGGGTTAATTCAGAGAGAATTGACATATTTACATAATATATAGTACATAGAATAGCCTTCATTTGTCTTTCTTCGTGATCTTAGTAGACTTTAATATTTTTTCTCCATACAGTTCTTGTTCATTTTTATTAGCTTAACTCTCAGATACCTTAGAGTATTTGCTGCTCTTATGAATGAATCTTATTTTCTATTATATTTTCTATTTGGTTATTATGAGTGTGGAGGAACACAATTTATTAATGTTTTTTAAGTTGATCATACATATAGCAACCTTGATGGACTCTTACATTTATTCAGATAATTAGCTGGTTTAGTTGGTTATTATCATCTCATTTCCAAACAATGACGGTTCTATATCTTCCATTTATATATATATATTTTTATAGTTTAATGTATTTTAATAGCAAACTTACAGGAACAGCACAGAAGGCAGACAACATTAAAAACATGTATGTAGGACAACTCAGAAAAGTATAGTGAATGGATGGAATCTACTGTATGATAAAAATGCTACAAACACCATTTAGTTGCCATCAATAAGAAATTTCCTTGTTTTAGAAAAATCCAAATGCTGGCATTGTCCAGAAAAATTTAACAGGTTTATTTATAATTGTTATAAAGCTGAACTGCTGAAACTTGTTCACTGAAACATTTGACTTACATTAATGCTTCACATCCCCGCATTTATATTAAAAATTCACACACAAATGAAAATGGAAAAACTGCCAATACCTGATTTCTGACCCCTATTTTTCCACTCGAAATCATATACTTAGGTACCTTTTGACTCCATGGGAAAAAAAAAATCTAACGTTCAGAACTACCAATAACAGGAAGAAGAGAATTTTTTTTTTTTGAGAATGAAATGTTTTCCCATCATAGTGGATTCTTAAGCACGTTCTCCACGTATGCGACGTGCTAGCTGGATGTCTTTTGGCATAATTGTTTCACGTGTGGCATGGATAGCACACAGATTGGTGTCTTCAAAAAGGCCAACCAGATAGGCCTCACTTGCCTCCAGCAAAACACCAATTGCTGCGCTCTGGAAGCGCAGATCTGTTTTGAAGTCCTGAGCAATTTCTCGCACCAGACGCTAGAAAGGAAGTTTGCCAATCAGAAGTTCAGTGGACTTCTGATAAGGTCTGATTTCACGGAGTGTCACTGTACCAGGCCTGTAGCGATGAGGTTTCTTCACCCCTCCAGTAGAGAGCGCACTCTTTTGTAGCCAGTTGCTTCCTGGGTGCTTTACCACCACCGGTCGATTTGCGGGCAGTTTGCTTTGTAGGAGCCATGGTATAAAGACCTCCTTACTTACTTCCCTTCTCCTTCGGCTGGAGCTCGGCGAGCGAGAGGCGGCACTGGCATTTCGAACTATTCTGTAAATATCTATGAGGTCCATTTGGTCTATAGTCCAGGTTAAGTCCAATGTTTCTTTGTTGATTTTCTGCCTGGATGACCTGTTCAATGCTGAAAGTGGAGTGCTGAAGTCTCCAGTGAGTATTGTGTTGGGGTCTATCTTTCTCTTTAGTTCTGATAGTATTTGCTTTATATATCTGAGTGCTCAGTGTTGTATGCATATATATATTTAGAGTTGTTATATCCTCTGCTTAGTTAACCCCTTTATCATTACATAATGACCCTCTTTGTATCTTTTTATAGTTTTTGTCTTAAAATCTACTTTATATGATCAAATATCAATTCCTTAAGTTGATAATGATACATTTAGATTGTGGAGTTAAAAAAAAGATAGATTTGGAATCTTGGACAGCAATGGCATATAATTTGGGAGGTGTATATTTCCGTGTATTAAATAAACCTCCATTTACTGTAACAACTACAGTTGATGTTTAAGAGTTTGTATATATAGGCTAGATTTCTATTTCCACTGTAGAGATTTAAGGCAATTATTGATGGAGAGGTTATTTGGGGCAAAATAATCACAGCAAATCACATGCGATTTGCTGTATCCAGACAAGTGCCTGATAATTTGCAGAGTTCCCTTGTCCTAATACTCCTAAAACAAAGTGAAACCTATAAAACCCCAACGGCCTGAGATATTGAGGAGTTACCTTTCCCTGATTATTTGGGAAGTGTCTCAAAAGGTGTTCCTTTCCCAATTATACATTCTTTCTTTTGGGAGGCAGTTGGTGAGGCAACTTCTAAATGGAGAAGGGGTTCATATGCTGAACAGACAACATAATGAGAACTAAGAATGGAATTATCAGTCGGAACAAGGGTTCTCTACCTCCACTTCAGGGTTTTCTTTAGTCAAAATCGATTTCTCTTTATGTTTTATGCAGTTCCGTGTCAGAACAGCTTATGTTTTATGGCTAAAAAGGAAAGGTCGTGGAATTTATTCATTGATTTATTATTGAGGCCTGCTCTGGAAAGTATAGCAAATTCTGCTTCATTGCAATGCTGGGCCATTCCAGATTGTCAATTTAGTTTCATTTCAGTTTGAATGCTTTCTGTGGACAGAGTCTGATTTCTTCCAATAACCATCTTGGCGCAAGTTCAAGGACTGGCTGGTTCTTCACTTACCTTGTTATTTCTTAATGCTTTCATTAAGCCTAAAATTCAAAGTCCAGACTTTTACATTCTGTTCACCAGAAATACCTGACTTTGGTACCATATTTCAAGGGCAATGTAAGTAGTTTAATGACATAGAAACTTTTTCAACATTTCTTTCAGTCAACATTTTTGCATTACCCATGGGGTTTAAAAAAATAAAGAGACTGCTTTCCACATTGATTTTCTTTGCTCAGACTAGAATTCAGACTTTGGTTTGACTTCAGACACAAGTACAGGTCCCAATGCATCCACTTGCTTTCCTGGAATCCTAACAGCTCTCAGTTCACTTCACAAGTAGCATCACAGTTATGTGGCCTTTTTGGGAACCCAGGTTAATCAGCTAAGTACAATCTTTCAGCCTGCCCATATGATACTTCTTATCATTATACTCTGACAAGAAGAGAATTTCGCCTCTAAAAATATTAATTTGTATTTCTCAAGAGAACTTCATTCCATCCAGGATCTGAGCTTCTTCCAAAGGAAGCTTTCTGTCATAGGGAAAAATAATAATTTTAAAAGTAAAAGTTTCCAAAAATAATGCAGCATCGAGGTTGAACTCTTTTCATCTCCTTTCATTTTTGGGATTCACAGAATTAAACGCATTTTTAGGAAGAAGATATGATATAGATAAGGGCTTAGATGATCTCCAAAGAGCATGGAATTATTTTTCTGTTTGGTCAATAAGTAACACTTACCTTAGTTTTTAATCAGGGAAATTCAGCTGATAGAGTTCTGTCTTGTAAGGTGGCATGGGTTTCTATATTCCACATAAGACACTCAAAGAGTACTGTATTTTGTAAACCTGAAATATCTCCTTTTTCAGATAAAAATTCCTCTTCATTTGGAAACAGGAAGAATCATATTTATTTATAAAGCAAAATTATTAAAATTTAAGCAACTTTTCTAGTTTGGAAATACTTTTCCTCAGGACTTTATTTTATTTTTATTGTGAAAAACAGCAAAATGCACAAAAATATGAATGTATAGCTCAATAAATTCTCATAAAGTGAATACCCATGTAACCGATGTCCAAGTCAAAATGGAATACTGATAGCATTCCAGAAGCACATTTTGTGACCTCTCCCAAATATTAAACCCCCTTTAGTCCCAAAGGCAGACACTATCTTGACTTCTAATATAATATTGCAGTTTTTCCTGTTGAAATACATTTAATTAGAATCATTATATGCACAATTTTTTTCTTTTGTAAGATTTTTAGACTTTTAAATTTATTTTTAAATTTCTGAATATTATGGGGGTAAAAACATTTCTTTAATCATTATATATATATGTATATGTAGATAGATACATATATTTCTATTGATAATATACTTATAAGTAGAATTATGGAATCTTTGTGTATGTGTCTGCTCACATTAGCGGTGAATAAAATGCTTTTCCCAAATAGCTTCACCCATTTACTCTCCTAAGAGGAGTATAAGAGTCCATGTTGCTCCATGTACTTGGTAGTGCTTGGTGAACCATTCCCTTTATTATACCCACACTGGTGTATATGTAGTAACATCTCATTAAAGTTTTAACTTGAATTTTCTTGATAACTAATGAGGTTTGGGCCCATTTTCAATTGTTAGTCTTTTTGTAACTCTCGGTCATTTTTCTATTGTGTTGATTGTATGTATTCTTATTAATTCATAAGCTGCTTTTTTAAAAATGTCCTGGTTATGAGGCTTTTTGGTTATATGTCTTTCATTGTGTATGGTATATTTTCATGAATAGACATTCTTTTTTATTTCAGCATATTACAGGGGTACAAATGTTTAGGTTACATACATTGCCTTTGCCCCGCCCGAGTCAGAGCTACAAGCATGTCCATTTCCCCCATGCCCCAAACAGTGCGCACCACACCCATTAGGTGTGTATATACCCATCCTCTCCTCCCTCCTGCCCCCTGCCTGACACCTAATGAATGTTACTACTATATGTACACATAAGTGTTGATCAGTTAATACCAATTTGATAGTGAGTACACGTGGTGCTTGTTTTTCCATGCTTGTGATACTTCACTTAGTAGAATAGGCTCCAGGTCTATCCAGGATAATACAGAGGTGCTACATCACCATTGTTTTTGTGGCTGAGTAGAACTCCATGGTATACATATACCACATTTTATTAGTCCACTCATTTATTAATGGGCACTTGGACTGTTTCCACATCTTTGCAATTGTGAGTTGTGCTGCTATAAACATTCTAGTGCTGATGTCTTTTTTTTTATTTCAGCATATTATGGGGGTACAAATGTTTAGGTTATGTATGTTGCCCTTGCCCACCCTCCCCTGCCTAAGTCCAAGTTTCAAATATATCCATTCTTCGGGTGGTGCACATTGCACTCTTTGTGTATGCGTATCCCCTTCCCCTCCTCTCTCCTCTTCGCTCTCCCCTCCCCCCTGCCCAACATCCAAGAGATATTATTCTTTTTTGTGCACTTATGTGTTGATCAGTTAATACCAATTTGATGGTGAGTACATGTGGTGCTTGTCTTTCCATTCTTGGGATATGTCTTTCCATTCTTGGGATACCTCACTTAGTAGAATGCGTTCCAGCTCTATCCAGGAGTATACAAGAGGTGCTATATCACCATTGTTTCCTAAAGCTGAATAGTACTCCATGGTATACATATACCACATTTTATTAATCCACTCATGTATTGGTGCGCACTCGGGCTGTTTCCATATCTTTGCAATTGTGAATTGTGCTGCTATAAACATTCAGATGCAGGTGTCATTCTTATACAGTATCATTTGCTCTTTTGGGTAGATGCCCAGTAATGGGATTGCTGGATCGAATGGTACTTCTACTTGTATCTCTTTGAGGTATCTCCATATTGCTTTCCACAGAGGTTGCACTAGTTTGCAATCCCACCAACAGTGCATGAGTGTTCCTATCTCTCCATATATAGGA